>JAVYIG010002263.1:0-260243 GCA_035222895.1 Strongylocentrotus droebachiensis | reverse complement strand
TATCAGTTTGATGCAACATAGATTTACATTCAAAAGTCTTACTTTGCATAATTATTATTCTTTAATATTCTTCTCATTTCGACATTATCAGCTGCTCGTTTTCTATTTCGTTTCTCATAATAAATATAAGGTATTATGAGTACATCATCAGGGATATGTTATAATAATCAATCTCACGGAAGGAATGCTGCCGCCTACAAGCAAATGGAGGAATAGAAGACAATATGAAAGATGAAGATGGAAAACGACATTGACAGATAGACAGACAGACAGAGAGCGGTAGAGAGAAAGAGGGGGGGGGGGGGCGGGAGAGAGAGAAAGTTGGACGTATAGTCTGTACTGTATACATTTTTATGATATTTGTCTCTCCGACCCCCCCCCCCCCCCCCCCCTCCAGCTCCGATTTGTTTTTCTTTAGTTTTATGAATGTACAATGTCCGACGTATAATAGTACCGTCAATATAGCATAATAAACTTCTTTTTGAAATATCAATTTGATGCAACAGATATTTACATTCAAAAGGGTTACTTTGTATAATTATTGTACAGTAATATTCTTTTCATTTCGACATTACCAGCCGCTCCTTTTCTATTTCGTTTCCTATTCAAAATATATGGTATATTTGTATATCATCAGGATTATGTTACAATCATTTATCTCAAAGAAGGAATGGTGCCGGCATACAAGCAAATGGCGGAACAACATTGGCAGATAGACAGAGAGACAGACAGAGAGAGAGGAGAGAAGGGGATAGAGAGAGGAAAAAGAGAGGGAGAGAGAGAGAGACACATAAAGAGAGAGAAAAAGAGAGAGAAAAAGAGAGAGAGAAACAATAATTTCTTATCATCTTTTTGTCTGTGACATTTTAGCATATCACATATTCTTGTTCATTCCTTTATCTCTTATGATTGATATTATCTTTGAATGATTGCAAAAACAACAAGACCCCACTCCCCCAAAAACACAACAACAAAAAAACAGGGTTATACATGTAGGATCATCAATGCTGTAAGCCAGTTCATTGTCATTCAATTATACCCTTACCTTACTTCCGCTCTTCTATTGTTGGAGTTTATAACCATGACAACAACCTTTACATTCGACAACGTTCTTTGTTCCTCTTACGTAACTTAGCCGTGAGATCATGGGCCAAAGACAAAAACATAGCTCTTTTCACATATTCTATATAGGTCCCAAATACTTGCAGACATTTCTGTGTCATTTTTATTTGTATGTACTTTGTCAATACATACTCTTACAAACTATAATTGTCAACATTTGCCAATATATTCATACATATTGATATTATATAGCGCCTTTACATAAAACATGATCAAAGCGCTTTACATTAGTAAATAAAACATAATAATTATTTTGCTCTCCAGGCAATACTTACAAACTATTTCGTTTCCCCTATATCATCTTCCGCTCTAGAATCCTATCTTGTTTATATTTATTTATTGTGTACTTTTCCTTGTCTCCCTCTCCATTATTCTTCTGTTTTTGAAAGAGAAAGTTTCATTCTTTCTATTCTTTCTCTCATGATATTATCCACTTACTTCTAGATGACCCTTTTGTGGTAAAGTATAATGTCCGATGTATATTATTTCCGTCGATATAATGAACGTTTCATTTTATTTTGATGCATGCAACAGAGATTTACATTCAAAATCAAAACTTTTACTTTCTATAATTTGTGTACAGTAATATTAATTTTGACATTAACAGCCGCTCGTTCTCTGTTTTGTTCCCTAGTATTTAAGATATATGTTTTCATCATCATGGATATGTTATCATAATTTATCTCAAAGAAGGAATGATGCCGGCATACAAGCAAATGGCGGTACAACATTGACATAGAGAGAGAGAGAGAGAGAGGGAGATAGAAAGTTGGACGAAGTCTGTACTGTATTTATTATTATGCTAGTTGTCTATCTGATCATTCCCCCCCCCCCCGTTCCGAATGTTTCTTTAGTTCTTAAAAAAAAAAAATCTTTTCGCTAAAGTATAATGTCCGACCAAGGAGTTATTTCCTTCATCCGACGTATATTAGTTCTGTCAAAAAAGATTGTCATATTAATTGTATGCAAAAGAGATGTTTTTATATCCAAACTCTTACTTGTTTAATTAGTGTATACAGTAGTATTCTTCTCATTTCGATATCAGCCATTAGTTCCCTTAATTTTTCTTATCATTTAAAAAATATTGTATAATAGTTTTTCTCAAAATCGGAAGGAACAATTTTGGTATAAAAACAAATAGTGGAACAGAAAGCAGTACGAGAAAGAAAGACGGAAACTGGCGTTGAGAGAGCAAGTGATCAAGAGAGAGAGAAGCAAACATTTCCCCTATCATCTTTTTGTCTGTGACATTTTATTTAATCACATCCTCTTGTTTATTCCTTTATATTTCCATGATTGTAATATATTTGCATCAATATTTTAGATATAGGGTAAAATCTGGCTATGCGTTATATGATTAACAATTCTTATTTATATGTCAAAACGTGCTTTCGGAAATCGCGGAACAGAAAACGGTAGGAGAGAGATGAAGTATAATGAACCGGTTTTTAGAGAGTGTGAGAGAGAGAGACAGACAGACAAGACAAAGAGAAAGAGAGAAAGAGAAAGTTGGGCGCATTGTTATATAGTCTGTACTGTATTTTTAGTATGCTATTTTGGCTCTCCTTTCATCCCCCCACCCGTTCTGAATTCTTCTTGAGTTTCATTTGATCATGTTTATATATTTTTGCTACAGTATAATGTCCGACGTAAATAATAACAGTCAATTTTTCGCTGATAAACTATTTCAATTCAATTAGATGCAACATAAACTTACATTGAAATGTTTTACTTTTTACAAACTGTGTATTTTCTCATAAAATCAAGTATCAAAATAAAAAGAGATGAATAAGAAGAAAGGAAGGTGTCAATAACAGCAACTGATAATCAATTAAACTAAGCGCACATATCTGGAGTATAGGTATTTAGTTCTATATCAATACATATAACTTTTGATGTTTTCCCTCAGGATCAACTCCCGGAACAACACCTGGAACAACACCAGGCACAACACCAGGTACTACACCAGGCACCACAGCAGGTAAGGTCATTTTTTTTTTTTTTTTTGGGGGGGGGGGGGGTTTAAAGAGAGACACAAAACTGTACTTTAAAGGAGTTGGGTTCTCTGAATGTCATTTGGCCAGTGCCTTTGTAATAAGTTTGAACATTTGTCATTTCCAAAGCCAAACAGCAACTGATAATCAATTGAACTAAGCGCATATATCTTGAGTATAGGTATTTAGTTCTAACTTTTACATATAACTTTATTTATTTTTTCCCTCAGGAACAACTCCAGGAACAACACCTGGAACAACACCAGGCACAACACCAGGTACTACACCAGGCACCACAGCAGGTAAAGTCAAATTTTGTTTGGGGTTTAAAGAGAGACATACTACTGTGCTTTAAAGGAGTTGGATTCTGTAAATTTCATTTGGCCCATGCCTTTGTAAGAAGTTTGAACATTTGTCAATTCCAAAGCCAAACAGCAACTGATAATCAATTAAACTAAGCGCACATATCTGGAGTATAGGTATTTAGTTCTATATCAATACATATAACTTTTGATTTTTTCCCTCAGGAACAACTCCCGGAACAACACCTGGAACCACTCCAGCTACAACACCTGCAACAACACCAGGAACGACAGCCGGAACAACACCTGGAACAACGCCTGTGACAACGCCGGCTACAACACCTAGAACAACACCAGGCACCATCCCAGGTACTACACCAGGCACCACAGCAGGTAAGGTCAAATTTTGTTTGGGGTTTAAAGAGAGACACACTACTGTTTTTTAAAGGAGTTGGGTTCTCTGAATGTCATTTGGACAGTGCCTTTGTAAGAAGTTTAAACATTTGCCATTTCCAAAGCCAAAAAGCAACTGATAATCAAATGAAGTAAGCGCACATATCTGGCGTATAGGTATTTAGTTTTATATCAATACATATAACTTTTTATTTTTCCCTCAGGAACAACTCCAGGAACAACACTAGGAACCAGTCCAGCTACAACACCTGCAACAACGCCAGGAACGACAGCCGGAACAACACCTGGAACAACGCCTGTGACAACGCCTGCTACAACACCTGGAACAACACCTGGAACAACACCAGGCACCACACAAGGTACTACACCAGGCACCACAGCAGTTAAGGTCAAATTTTGTTTGGGGTTTAAAGAGAGACACACTACTGTACTTTAAAGGAGTTGGGTTCTCTGAATGTCATTTGGCCAGTGCCTTTGTAAGAAGTGTGATTATTTTTAAATTCCAAAGCCAAACAGCAACTGATAATCAATTAAACTAAGCGCACATATCTGGAGTATAGGTATTTAGTTCTATATCAATACATATAACTTTTGATGTTTTCCCTCAGGAACAACTCCCGGAACAACACCTGGAACAACACCAGGCACCACACCAGGTACTACACCAGGCACCACAGCAGGTACTACACCCAGGCACCACAGCAGGTAAGGTCAATTTTGTTTGGGGTTTAAAGAGAGACATACTACTGTACTTTAAAGGAGTTGGGTTCTCTGAATGTCATTTGGCCAGTGTCTTTGTAATAAGTTTGAACATTTGTCATTTCCAAAGCCAAACAGCAACTGATAATCAATTGAACTAAGCGCACATATCTTAAGTATGGGGTATTTAGTTCTAACGTTTACACATAACTTTTTTTCTTTTTTCCCTCAGGAACAACTCCAGGAACAACACCTGGAACCACTCTAGCTACAACACCAGGAACGACAGCCGGAACAACACCTGGAACAACGCCTGTGACAACGCCAGCTACAACACCTGGAACAACACCAGGAACAACACCAGGCACAACACCAGGTACTACACCAGGCACCACAGCAGGTAAGGTCACATTTTTTGGGGGGTTTAAAGAGAGACACACTACTGTTTTTTAAAGGAGTTGGGTTGTCTGAATGTCATTTGGCCAGTGCCTTTGTAAGAAGTTTAAACATTTGTCATTTCCAAAGCCAAAAAGCAACTGATAATCAAGTGAAGTAAGCGCACATATTTGGCGTATAGGTATTTAGTTATATATCGATACATATAACTTTGATTTTTTCCCTTAGGAACAACTCCCGGAACAACACCTGGAACCACTCCAGCTACAACACCTGCAACAACACCAGGAACGACAGCCGGAACAACACCTGGAACAACGCCTGTGACAACGCCGGCTACAACACCTGGAACAACACCTGGAACAACACCAGGCACCACACCAGGTACTACACCAGGCACCACACCAGGTACTACACCAGGCACCACAGCAGGTAAGGTCAAATTTTGTTTTAGGTTTGAAGAGAGACACACTACTGTACTTTAAATGAGTTGGGTTCTCTGAATGTCATTTGGCCATTGCCTTTGTAAGAAGTTTAAACATTTCTCATTTCCAAAGCTAAACAGCAACTGATAATCAATTAAACTAAGCGCACATATCTGGAGTATAGGTATTTAGTTCTACATCAATACATATAACTTTTGATGTTTTCCCTCAGGAACAACTCCCGGAACAACACCTGGAACAACACCAGGCACAACACCAGGTACTACACCAGGCACCACAGCAGGTAAGGTCAAATTTTGTTTGGGGTTTGAAGAGAGACACACTACTGTACTTTAAAGGAGTTGGGTTCTCTGAATGTCATTTGGCCATTGCCTTTGTAAGAAGTTTAAACATTTTTCATTTCCAAAGCCAAACAGCAACTGATAATCAATTAAACTAAGCGCACATATCTGGAGTACAAGTATTTAGTTCTATATCAATACATATAACTTTTGATGTTTTCCGTCAGGAACAACTCCCGGAACAACACCTGGAACAACACCAGGCACAACACCAGGTACTACACCAGGCACCACAGCAGGTAAGGTCAAATTTTGTTTGGGGTTTAAAGAAAGACATACTACTGTGCTTTAAAGGAGTTGGGTTCTCTGAATGACATTTGGCCAGTGCCTTTGTAAGAAGTTTAAACATTTGTCATTTCCAAAGCCAAACAGCAACTGATAATCAAGTGAACTAAGCGCACTTATATGGAGTATAGGTATTTAGTTCTATATCAATACATATAACTTTTGATGTTTTCCCTCAGGAACAACTCCAGGAACAACACCTGGAACCACTCCAGCTACAACACCTGCAACAACGCCAGGAACGACAGCCGGAACAACACCTGGAACAACGCATGTGACAACGCCGGCTACAACACCTGGAACAACACCTGGAACAACACCAGGAACCACTCCAGCTACAACACCTGCAACAACGCCAGGAACGACAGCCGGAACAACACCTGGAACAACGCCTGGAACAACACCTGGAACTACACCAAACCCCACACCAGGTACTACACCAGGCACCACAGCTGGTAAGGTCAAATTTTGTTTTGGGTTTAAATAGAGACACACTACTGTACTTTAAAGGAGTTGGGTTCTCTGAATGTCATTTGGCCAGTGCCTTTGTAAGAAGTGTGATTATTTGTCAATTCCAAAGCCAAACAGCAACTGATAATCAATTAAACTAAGCGCACATATCTGGAGTATAGGTATTTAGTTCTATATCAATACATATAACTTTTGATGTTTTCCCTCAGGAACAACTCCAGGAACAACACCAGGAACCACTCCAGCTACAAAACCTGCAACAACGCCAGGAACGACAGCCGGAACAACACCTGCAACAACACCTGGAACAACACCAGGCACAACACCAGGTACTACACCAGGCACTACACCAGGTAAGGTCAAATTTTGTTTGGGGTTTAAAGAGAGACACACTACTGTACTTGAAAGGAGTTGGGTTCTCTGAATGTCAATTGGCCAGTGCCTTTGTAAGAAGTGTGATTATTTGTCAATTCCAAAGCCAAACAGCAACTGATAATCAATTAAACTAAGCGCACATATCTGGAGTATAGGTATTTAGTTCTATATCAATACATATAACTTTTGATGTTTTCCCTCAGGAACAACTCCCGGAACAACACCTGGAACAACACCAGGCACAACACCAGGTACTACACCAGGCACCACAGCAGGTAAGGTCAAATTTTGTTTGGGGTTTAAAGAAAGACATACTACTGTGCTTTAAAGGAGTTGGGTTCTCTGAATGTCATTTGGCCAGTGCCTTTGTAAGAAGTTTAAACATTTGTCATTTCCAAAGCCAAACAGCAACTGATAATCAAGTGAACTAAGCGCACTTATCTGGAGTATAGGTATTTAGTTCTATATCAATACATATAACTTTTGATGTTTTCCCTCAGGAACAACTCCCGGAACAACAACTGGAACAACACCAGGCACAACACCAGGTACTACACCAGGCACCACAGCAGGTAAGGTCAAATTTTGTTTGGGGGTATAAAGAAAGACATACTACTGTGCTTTAAAGGAGTTGGGTTCTCTGAATGTCATTTGGCCAGTGCCTTTGTAAGAAGTGTGATTATTTGTCAATTCCAAAGCCAAACAGCAACTGATAATCAATTAAACTAAGCGCACATATCTGGAGTATGGGTATTTAGTTCCATATCAATACATATAACTTTTGATGTTTTACCTCAGGAACAACTCCAGGAACAACACCAGGAACCACTCCAGCTACAACACCTGCAACAACGCCAGTAACGACAGCCGGAACAACACCTGGAACAACACCTGGAACAACACCAGGCACAACACCAGGTACTACACCAGGCACCACAGCAGGTAAGGTCAAATTTTGTTTGGGGTTTAAAGAGAGACACACTACTGTACTTTAAAGGAGTTGGGTTCTGTGAATGTTATTTGGCCAGTGCCTTTGTAAGAAGTGTGATTATTTGTCAATTCCAAAGCCAAACAGCAACTGATAATCAATTAAACTAAGCGCACGTTTCTGTAGTATAGGTATTTAGTTCTATATCAATACATATAACTTTTGATGTTTTCCCTCAGGAACAACTCCAGGAACAACATCAGGAACCACTCCAGCTACAACACCTGCAACAACGCCAGGAACGACAGCCGGAACAACGCCTGTGACAACGCCAGCTACAACACCTGGAACAACACCAGGAACAACACCAGGCACAACACCAGGTACTACACCAGGCACCACAGCAGGTAAGGTCAAATTTTTTGGGGGGTTTAAAGAGAGACACACTACTGTTTTTTAAAGGAGTTGGGTTGTCTGAATGTCATTTGGCCAGTGCCTTTGTAAGAAGTTTAAACATTTGTCATTTCCAAAGCCAAAAAGCAACTGATAATCAAGTGAAGTAAGCGCACATATCTGGCGTATAGGTATTTAGTTATATATCGATACATATAACTTTGATTTTTTCCCTTAGGAACAACTCCCGGAACAACACCTGGAACCACTCCAGCTACAACACCTGCAACAACACCAGGAACGACAGCCGGAACAACACCTGGAACAACGCCTGTGACAACGCCGGCTACAACACCTGGAACAACACCTGGAACAACACCAGGCACCACACCAGGTACTACACCAGGCACCACACCAGGTACTACACCAGGCACCACAGCAGGTAAGGTCAAATTTTGTTTTAGGTTTGAAGAGAGACACACTACTGTACTTTAAATGAGTTGGGTTCTCTGAATGTCATTTGGCCATTGCCTTTGTAAGAAGTTTAAACATTTCTCATTTCCAAAGCTAAACAGCAACTGATAATCAATTAAACTAAGCGCACATATCTGGAGTATAGGTATTTAGTTCTACATCAATACATATAACTTTTGATGTTTTCCCTCAGGAACAACTCCCGGAACAACAACTGGAACAACACCAGGCACAACACCAGGTACTACACTAGGCACCACAGCAGGTAAGGTCAAATTTTGTTTGGGGTATAAAGAAAGATATACTACTGTGCTTTAAAGGAGTTGGTTTCTCTGAATGTCATTTGGCCAGTGCCTTTGTAAGAAGTGTGATTATTTGTCAATTCCAAAGCCAAACAGCAACTGATAATCAATTAAACTAAGCGCACATATCTGGAGTATAGGTATGTTGTTCCATATCAATACATATAACTTTTGATGTTTTCCCTCAGGAACAACTCCAGGAACAACACCAGGAACCACTCCAGCTACAACACCTGCAACAACGCCAGGAACGACAGCCGGAACAACACCTGGAACAACGCCTGTGACATCGCCGTCTACAACACCTGGAACAACACCTGGAACAACAACAGGAACCACTCCAGCTACAACACCTGCAACAACGCCAGGAACGACAGCCGGAACAACACCTGGAACAACGCCTGTGACAACGCCGGCTACAACACCTGAAACAACACCTGGAACAACACCAGGCACCACACCAGGTACTACACCAGGCACCACAGAAGGTAAGGTCAAATTTTGTTTGGGGTTTAAAGAGAGACACACTACTGTACTTTAAAGGAGTTGGGTTCTCTGAATGTCATTTGGCCAGTGCCTTTGTAAGAAGTGTGATTATTTTTCAATTCCAAAGCCAAACAGCAACTGATAATCAATTAAACTAAGCGCACATATCTGGAGTATAGGTATTTAGTTCTATATCAATACATATAACTTTTGATGTTTTCCCTCAGGAACAACTCCCGGAACAACACCTGGAACAACACCAGGCACAACACCAGGTACTACACCAGGCACCACAGCAGGTAAGGTCAAATTTTATTTGGGGTTTGAAGAGAGACACACTACTGTACTTTAAAGGAGTTGGGTTCTCTGAATGTCATTTGGCCAGTGCCTTTGTAAGAAGTTTAAACATTTCTCATTTCCAAAGCCAAACAGCAACTGATAATCAATTAAACTAAGCGCACATATCTGGAGTACAGGTATTTAGTTCTATATCAATACATATAACTTTTGATGTTTTCCCTCAGGAACAACTCCCGGAACAACACCTGGAACAACACCAGGCACAACACCAGGTACTACACCAGGCACCACAGCAGGTAACTTCAAATTTTGTTTGGGTTTTAAAGAAAGACATACTACTGTGCTTTAAAGGAGTTGGGTTCTCTGAATGTCATTTGGCCAGTGCCTTTGTAAGAAGTTTAAACATTTCTCATTTCCAAAGCCAAACAGCACCTGATAATCAAATGAAGTAAGCGCACTTATCTGGAGTATAGGTATTTAGTTCTATATCAATACATATAACTTTTTATTTTTACCCTTAGGAACAACTCCAGGAACAACACCAGGAACCACTCCAGCTACAACACCTGCAACAACGCCAGGAACGACAGCCGGAACAACACCTGGAACAACGCCTGTGACAACGCCAGCTACAACACCTGGAACAACACCTGGAACAACACCAGGCACAACACCAGGTACTACACCAGGCACTACACCAGGTAAGGTCAAATTTTGTTTGGGGTTTGAAGAGAGACATACTACTGTGCTTTAAAGGAGTTGGGTTCTCTGAAAGTCATTTGGCCAGTGCCTTTGTAAGAAGTGTGATTATTTGTCAATTCCAAAGCCAAACAGCAACTTATAATCAATTAAAATAAGCGCACATATCTGGAGTATAGGTATTTAGTTCTATATCAATACATATAACTTTTGATGTTTTCCCTCAGCCAAACAGCAACTGATAATCAATTAAACTAAGCGCACATATCTGGAGTGTAGGTATTTAGTTCTACATCAATACATATAACTTTTGATGTTTTCCCTCAGGAACAACTCCCGGAACAACACCTGGAACAACACCAGGCACCACACCAGGTACTACACCAGGCACCACAGCAGGTAAGGTCAAATTTTGTTTGGGGTTTAAAGAAAGACATACTACTGTGCTTTAAAGGAGTTGGGTTCTCTGAATGTCATTTGGCCAGTGCCTTTGTAAGAAGTTTAAACATTTGTCATTTCCAAAGCCAAACAGCAACTGATAATCAAGTGAACTAAGCGCACTTATCTGGAGTATAGGTATTTAGTTCTATATCAATACATATAACTTTTGATGTTTTCCCTCAGGAACAACTCCCGGAACAACAACTGGAACAACACCAGGCACAACACCAGGTACTACACCAGGCACCACAGCAGGTAAGGTCAAATTTTGTTTGGGGTATAAAGAAAGACATACTACTGTGCTTTAAAGGAGTTGGGTTCTCTGAATGTCATTTGGCCAGTGCCTTTGTAAGAAGTGTGATTATTTGTCAATTCCAAAGCCAAACAGCAACTGATAATCAATTAAACTAAGCGCACATAACTGGAGTATAGGTATTTAGTTCTATATCAATACATAATAACTTTTGATGTTTTCCCTCAGGAACAACTCCCGGAACAACACCTGGAACAACACCAGGCACAACACCAGGTACTACACCAGGCACCACAGCAGGTAAGGTCAAATTTTATTTGGGGTTTGAAGAGAGACACACTACTGTACTTTAAAGGAGTTGGGTTCTCTGAATGTCATTTGGCCAGTGCCTTTGTAAGAAGTTTAAACATTTCTCATTTCCAAAGCCAAACAGCAACTGATAATCAATTAAACTAAGCGCACATATCTGGAGTATAGGTATTTAGGTCTATATCAATACATATAACTTTTGATGTTTTCCCTCAGGAACAACTCCCGGAACAACACCTGGAACAACACCAGGCACAACACCAGGTACTATACCAGGCACCACAGCAGGTAAGGTCAAATTTTGTTTGGGGTTTAAAGAGAGACACACTACTGTACTTTAAAGGAGTTGGGTTCTCTGAATGTCATTTGGCCAGTGCCTTTGTAAGAAGTGTGATTATTTTTCAATTCCAAAGCCAAACAGCAACTGATAATCAATTAAACTAAGCGCACATATCTGGAGTATAGGTATTTAGTTCTATATCAATACATATAACTTTTGATGTTTTCCCTCAGGAACAACTCCCGGAACAACACCAGGCACAACACCAGGTACTACACCAGGCACCACAGCAGGTAAGTTCAAATTTTATTTGGGGTTTGAAGAGAGACACACTACTGTACTTTAAAGGAGTTGGGTTCTCTGAATGTCATTTGGCCAGTGCCTTTGTAAGAAGTTTAAACATTTCTCATTTCCAAAGCCAAACAGCAACTGATAATCAATTAAACTAAGCGCACATATCTGGAATACAGGTATTTAATTCTATATCAATACATATATAACTTTTGATGTTTTCCCTCAGGAACAACTCCAGGAATAACATCAGGAACCACTCCAGCTACAACACCTGCAACAACGCCAGGAACGACAGCCGGATCAACACCTGGAACAACGCCTGTGACAACGCCGGCTACAACACCTGGAACAACACCAGGAACCACTCCAGCTACAACACCTGCAACAACGCCAGGAACGACAGCCGGAACAACGCCTGTGACAACGCCGGCTACAACACCTGGAACAACACCTGGAACAACACCAGGCACCACACCAGGTACTACACCAGGCACCACAGCAGGTAAGGTCAAATTTTGTTTGGGGTTTAAAGAAAGACATACTACTGTGCTTTAAAGGAGTTGGGTTCTCTGAATGTCATTTGGCCAGTGCCTTTGTAAGAAGTTTAAACATTTGTCATTTCCAAAGCCAAACAGCAACTGATAATCAAGTGAACTAAGCGCACTTATCTGGAGTATAGGTATTTAGTTCTATATCAATACATATAACTTTTGATGTTTTCCCTCAGGAACAACTCCCGGAACAACAACTGGAACAACACCAGGCACAACACCAGGTACTACACCAGGCACCACAGCAGGTAAGGTCAAATTTTGTTTGGGGTATAAAGAAAGACATACTACTGTGCTTTAAAGGAGTTGGGTTCTCTGAATGTCATTTGGCCAGTGCCTTTGTAAGAAGTGTGATTATTTTTCAATTCCAAAGCCAAACAGCAACTGATAATCAATTAAACTAAGCGCACATATCTGAAGTATAGGTATTTAGTTCTATATCAATACATATAACTTTTGATGTTTTCCCTCAGGAACAACTCCCGGAACAACACCTGGAACAACACCAGGCACAACACCAGGTACTACACCAGGCACCACAGCAGGAAAGGTCAAATTTTGTTTGGGGTTTAAAGAAAGACATACTACTGTGCTTTAAAGGAGTTGGGTTCTCTGAATATCATTTGGCCAGTGCCTTTGTAAGAAGTTTAAACATTTGTCATTTCCAAAGCCAAACAGCAACTGATAATCAAGTGAACTAAGCGCACTTTTCTAGAGTATAGGTATTTAGTTCTATATCAATACATATAACTTTTGATGTTTTCCCTCAGGAACAACTCCCGGAACAACAACTGGAACAACACCAGGCACAACACCAGGTAGTACACCAGGCACCACAGCAGGTAAGGTCAAATTTTGTTTGGGGTATAAAATAAGACATACTACTGTGCTTTAAAGGAGTTGGGTTCTCTGAATGTCATTTGGCCAGTGCCTTTGTAAGAAGTGTGATTATTTGTCAATTCCAAAGCCAAACAGCAACTGATAATCAATTAAACTAAGCGCACATATCTGGAGTATAGGTATTAAGTTCTATAATAATAGATATAACTTTTGATGTTTTCCCTAAGGAACAACTCCAGGAACACCACCATTAACCACTCCAGCTACAACACCTGCAACAACGCCAGTAACGACAGCCGGAACAACACCTGGAACAACACCTGGAACAACACCAGGCACAACACCAGGTACTACACCAGGCACTACACAAGGTAAGGTCAAATTTTGTTTGGGGTTTTCAGAGAGACATACTACTGTGCTTTAAAGGAGTTGGGTTCTCTGAATGTCATGTGGCCAATGCCTTTGTAAGAAGTTTGAACATTTGCCACTTCCAAAGCCAAACGGCAACTGATAATCAATTAAACTAAGCGCACATATCTGGAGTATAGGTATTTAGTTATATATCAATACATATAACTTTTGATGTTTTCCCTCAGGAACAACTCCCGGAACAACACCTGGAACTACACCTGGCACAACACCAGGTACTACACCAGGCACCACAGCAGGTAAGGTCAAATTTTGTTTGGGGTTTAAAGAGAGACACACTACTGTACTTTAAAGGAGTTGGGTTCTCTGAATGTCATTTGGCCAGTGCCTTTGTAAGAAGTGTGATTATTTGTCAATTCCAAAGCCAAACAGCAACTGATAATCAATTAAACTAAGCGCACGTTTCTGGAGTATAGGTATTTAGTTCTATATCAATACATATAACTTTTGATGTTTTCCCTCAGGAACAACTCCAGGAACAACACCAGGAACCACTCCAGCTACAACACCTGCAACAACGCCAGGAACGACAGCCGGAACAACACCTGGAACAACGCCTGTGACAACGCCGGCTACAACACCTGGAACAACACCTGGAACAATACCAGGAACCACTCCAGCTACAACACCTGCAACAACGCCAGGAACGACAGCCGGAACAACACCTGGAACAACGCCTGTGACAACGCCGGCTACAACACCTGGAACAACACCTGGAACAACACCAGGCACCACACCAGGTACTACACCAGGCACCACAGCAGGTAAGGTCAAATTTTGTTTGGGGTTTGAAGAGAGACACACTACTGTACTTTAAAGGAGTTGGGTTCTCTGAATGTCATTTGGCCATTGCCTTTGTAAGAAGTTTAAACATTTCTCATTTCCAAAGCCAAACAGCAACTGATAATCAATTAAACTAAGCGCACATATCTGGAGTATAGGTATTTAGTTGTATATCAATACATATAACTTTTGATGTTTTCCCTCAGGAATAACTCCCGGAACAACAACTGGAACAACACCAGGCACAACACCAGGTACTACACCAGGCACCACAGCAGGTAAGGTCAAATTTTGTTTGGGGTATAAAATAAGACATACTACTGTGCTTTAAAGGAGTTTGGTTCTCTGAATGTCATTTGGTCAGTGCCTTTGTAAGCAGTTTAAACATTTGTCATTTCCAAAGCCAAACAGCAACTGATAATCAAGTGAACTAAGCGCACTTATCTGGAGTATAGGTATTTAGTTCTATATCAATACATATAACTTTTGATGTTTTCCCTCAGGAATAACTCCCGGAACAACAACTGGAACAACACCAGGCACAACACCAGGTACTACACCAGGCACCACAGCAGGTAAGGTCAAATTTTGTTTGGGGTATAAAATAAGACATACTACTGTGCTTTAAAGGAGTTGGGTTCTCTGAATGTCATTTGGCCAGTGCCTTTGTAAGAAGTGTGATTATTTGTCAATTCCAAAGGCAAACAGCAACTGATAATCAATTAAACTAAGCGCACATATCTGGAGTATAGGTATTTAGTTTCATAATAATAGATATAACTTTTGATGTTTTCCCTAAGGAACAACTCAAGGAACACCACCAGGAACCACTCCAGCTACAACACCTGCAACAACGCCAGTAACGACAGCCGGAACAACACCTGGAACAACACCTGGAACAACACCAGGCACAACACCAGGTACTACACCAGGCACTACACCAGGTAAGGTCAAATTTTGTTTGGGGTTTTCAGAGAGACACACTACTGTACTTTAAAGGAGTTGGGTTCTCTCAATGTCATTTGGCCAGTGCCTTTGTAAGAAGTGTGATTATTTGTCAATTCCAAAGCCAAACAGCAACTGATAATCAATTAAAATAAGCGCACATAACTGGAGTATAGGTATTGAGTTCTATATCAATACATAATAACTTTTGATGTTTTCCCTCAGGAACAACTCCCGGAACAACACCTGGAACAACAACAGGCACAACACCAGGTACTACACCAGGCACCACATCAGGTAAGGTCAAATTTTATTTGGGGTTTGAAGAGAGACACACTACTGTACTTTAAAGGAGTTGGGTTCTCTGAATGTCATTTGGCCAGTGCCTTTGTAAGAAGTTTAAACATTTCTCATTTCCAAAGCCAAACAGCAACTGATAATCAATTAAACTAAGCGCACATATCTGGAGTACAGGTATTTAGTTCTATATCAATACATATAACTTTTGATGTTTTCCCTCAGGAACAACTCCCGGAACAACACCTGGAACAACACCAGGCACAACACCAGGTACTACACCAGGCACCACAGCAGGTAAGGTCAAATTTTGTTTGGGTTTTAAAGAAAGACATACTATTGTGCTTTAAAGGAGTTGGGTTCTCTGAATGTCATTTGGCCAGTGCCTTTGTAAGAAGTTTAAACATTTCTCATTTCCAAAGCCAAACAGCACCTGATAATCAAATGAAGTAAGCGCACTTATCTGGAGTATAGGTATTTAGTTCTATATCAATACATATAACTTTTTATTTTTACCCTTAGGAACAACTCCAGGAACAACACCAGGAACCACTCCAGCTACAACACCTGCAACAACGCCAGGAACGACAGCCGGAACAACACCTGGAACAACGCCTGTGACAACGCCAGCTACAACACCTGGAACAACACCTGGAACAACACCAGGCACAACACCAGGTACTACACCAGGCACTACACCAGGTAAGGTCAAATTTTGTTTGGGGTTTGAAGAGAGACATACTACTGTGCTTTAAAGGAGTTGGGTTCTCTGAAAGTCATTTGGCCAGTGCCTTTGTAAGAAGTGTGATTATTTGTCAATTCCAAAGCCAAACAGCAACTTATAATCAATTAAAATAAGCGCACATATCTGGAGTATAGGTATTTAGTTCTATATCAATACATATAACTTTTGATGTTTTCCCTCAGCCAAACAGCAACTGATAATCAATTAAACTAAGCGCACATATCTGGAGTGTAGGTATTTAGTTCTACATCAATACATATAACTTTTGATGTTTTCCCTCAGGAACAACTCCCGGAACAACACCTGGAACAACACCAGGCACCACACCAGGTACTACACCAGGCACCACAGCAGGTAAGGTCAAATTTTGTTTGGGGTTTAAAGAAAGACATACTACTGTGCTTTAAAGGAGTTGGGTTCTCTGAATGTCATTTGGCCAGTGCCTTTGTAAGAAGTTTAAACATTTGTCATTTCCAAAGCCAAACAGCAACTGATAATCAAGTGAACTAAGCGCACTTATCTGGAGTATAGGTATTTAGTTCTATATCAATACATATAACTTTTGATGTTTTCCCTCAGGAACAACTCCCGGAACAACAACTGGAACAACACCAGGCACAACACCAGGTACTACACCAGGCACCACAGCAGGTAAGGTCAAATTTTGTTTGGGGTATAAAGAAAGACATACTACTGTGCTTTAAAGGAGTTGGGTTCTCTGAATGTCATTTGGCCAGTGCCTTTGTAAGAAGTGTGATTATTTGTCAATTCCAAAGCCAAACAGCAACTGATAATCAATTAAACTAAGCGCACATAACTGGAGTATAGGTATTTAGTTCTATATCAATACATAATAACTTTTGATGTTTTCCCTCAGGAACAACTCCCGGAACAACACCTGGAACAACACCAGGCACAACACCAGGTACTACACCAGGCACCACAGCAGGTAAGGTCAAATTTTATTTGGGGTTTGAAGAGAGACACACTACTGTACTTTAAAGGAGTTGGGTTCTCTGAATGTCATTTGGCCAGTGCCTTTGTAAGAAGTTTAAACATTTCTCATTTCCAAAGCCAAACAGCAACTGATAATCAATTAAACTAAGCGCACATATCTGGAGTATAGGTATTTAGGTCTATATCAATACATATAACTTTTGATGTTTTCCCTCAGGAACAACTCCCGGAACAACACCTGGAACAACACCAGGCACAACACCAGGTACTATACCAGGCACCACAGCAGGTAAGGTCAAATTTTGTTTGGGGTTTAAAGAGAGACACACTACTGTACTTTAAAGGAGTTGGGTTCTCTGAATGTCATTTGGCCAGTGCCTTTGTAAGAAGTGTGATTATTTTTCATTTCCAAAGCCAAACAGCAACTGATAATCAAATGAAGTAAGCGCACTTATCTGGAGTATAGGTATTTAGTTCTATATCAATACATATAACTTTTGATGTTTTCCCTCAGCCAAACAGCAACTGATAATCAATTAAACTAAGCGCACATATCTGGAGTGTAGGTATTTAGTTCTACATCAATACATATAACTTTTGATGTTTTCCCTCAGGAACAACTCCCGGAACAACACCTGGAACAACACCAGGCACCACACCAGGTACTACACCAGGCACCACAGCAGGTAAGGTCAAATTTTGTTTGGGGTTTAAAGAAAGACATACTACTGTGCTTTAAAGGAGTTGGGTTCTCTGAATGTCATTTGGCCAGTGCCTTTGTAAGAAGTTTAAACATTTGTCATTTCCAAAGCCAAACAGCAACTGATAATCAAGTGAACTAAGCGCACTTATCTGGAGTATAGGTATTTAGTTCTATATCAATACATATAACTTTTGATGTTTTCCCTCAGGAACAACTCCCGGAACAACAACTGGAACAACACCAGGCACAACACCAGGTACTACACCAGGCACCACAGCAGGTAAGGTCAAATTTTGTTTGGGGTATAAAGAAAGACATACTACTGTGCTTTAAAGGAGTTGGGTTCTCTGAATGTCATTTGGCCAGTGCCTTTGTAAGAAGTGTGATTATTTGTCAATTCCAAAGCCAAACAGCAACTGATAATCAATTAAACTAAGCGCACATAACTGGAGTATAGGTATTTAGTTCTATATCAATACATAATAACTTTTGATGTTTTCCCTCAGGAACAACTCCCGGAACAACACCTGGAACAACACCAGGCACAACACCAGGTACTACACCAGGCACCACAGCAGGTAAGGTCAAATTTTATTTGGGGTTTGAAGAGAGACACACTACTGTACTTTAAAGGAGTTGGGTTCTCTGAATGTCATTTGGCCAGTGCCTTTGTAAGAAGTTTAAACATTTCTCATTTCCAAAGCCAAACAGCAACTGATAATCAATTAAACTAAGCGCACATATCTGGAGTATAGGTATTTAGGTCTATATCAATACATATAACTTTTGATGTTTTCCCTCAGGAACAACTCCCGGAACAACACCTGGAACAACACCAGGCACAACACCAGGTACTATACCAGGCACCACAGCAGGTAAGGTCAAATTTTGTTTGGGGTTTAAAGAGAGACACACTACTGTACTTTAAAGGAGTTGGGTTCTCTGAATGTCATTTGGCCAGTGCCTTTGTAAGAAGTGTGATTATTTTTCATTTCCAAAGCCAAACAGCAACTGATAATCAAATGAAGTAAGCGCACTTATCTGGAGTATAGGTATTTAGTTCTATATCAATACATATAACTTTTGATGTTTTCCCTCAGGAACAACTCCCGGAACAACACCAGGCACAACACCAGGTACTACACCAGGCACCACAGCAGGTAAGTTCAAATTTTATTTGGGGTTTGAAGAGAGACACACTACTGTACTTTAAAGGAGTTGGGTTCTCTGAATGTCATTTGGCCAGTGCCTTTGTAAGAAGTTTAAACATTTCTCATTTCCAAAGCCAAACAGCAACTGATAATCAATTAAACTAAGCGCACATATCTGGAATACAGGTATTTAATTCTATATCAATACATATATAACTTTTGATGTTTTCCCTCAGGAACAACTCCAGGAATAACATCAGGAACCACTCCAGCTACAACACCTGCAACAACGCCACGAACGACAGCCGGATCAACACCTGGAACAACGCCTGTGACAACGCCGGCTACAACACCTGGAACAACACCAGGAACCACTCCAGCTACAACACCTGCAACAACGCCAGGAACGACAGCCGGAACAACGCCTGTGACAACGCCGGCTACAACACCTGGAACAACACCTGGAACAACACCAGGCACCACACCAGGTACTACACCAGGCACCACAGCAGGTAAGGTCAAATTTTGTTTGGGGTTTAAAGAAAGACATACTACTGTGCTTTAAAGGAGTTGGGTTCTCTGAATGTCATTTGGCCAGTGCCTTTGTAAGAAGTTTAAACATTTGTCATTTCCAAAGCCAAACAGCAACTGATAATCAAGTGAACTTAGCGCACTTATCTGGAGTATAGGTATTTAGTTCTATATCAATACATATAACTTTTGATGTTTTCCCTCAGGAACAACTCCCGGAACAACAACTGGAACAACACCAGGCACAACACCAGGTACTACACCAGGCACCACAGCAGGTAAGGTCAAATTTTGTTTGGGGTATAAAGAAAGACATACTACTGTGCTTTAAAGGAGTTGGGTTCTCTGAATGTCATTTGGCCAGTGCCTTTGTAAGAAGTGTGATTATTTTTCAATTCCAAAGCCAAACAGCAACTGATAATCAATTAAACTAAGCGCACATATCTGAAGTATAGGTATTTAGTTCTATATCAATACATATAACTTTTGATGTTTTCCCTCAGGAACAACTCCCGGAACAACACCTGGAACAACACCAGGCACAACACCAGGTACTACACCAGGCACCACAGCAGGTAAGGTCAAATTTTGTTTGGGGTATAAAGAAAGACATACTACTGTGCTTTAAAGGAGTTGGGTTCTCTGAATGTCGTTTGGCCAGTGCCTTTGTAAGAAGTGTGATTATTTTTCAATTCCAAAGCCAAACAGCAACTGATAATCAATTAAACTAAGCGCACATATCTGAAGTATAGGTATTTAGTTCTATATCAATACATATAACTTTTGATGTTTTCCCTCAGGAACAACTCCCGGAACAACACCTGGAACAACACCAGGCACAACACCAGGTACTACACCAGGCACCACAGCAGGTAAGGTCAAATTTTGTTTGGGGTTTAAAGAAAGACATACTACTGTGCTTTAAAGGAGTTGGGTTCTCTGAATATCATTTGGCCAGTGCCTTTGTAAGAAGTTTAAACATTTGTCATTTCCAAAGCCAAACAGCAACTGATAATCAAGTGAACTAAGCGCACTTTTCTAGAGTATAGGTATTTAGTTCTATATCAATACATATAACTTTTGATGTTTTCCCTCAGGAACAACTCCCGGAACAACAACTGGAACAACACCAGGCACAACACCAGGTAGTACACCAGGCACCACAGCAGGTAAGGTCAAATTTTGTTTGGGGTATAAAGAAAGACATACTACTGTGCTTTAAAGGAGTTGGGTTCTCTGAATGTCATTTGGCCAGTGCCTTTGTAAGAAGTGTGATTATTTGTCAATTCCAAAACCAAACAGCAACTGATAATCAATTAAACTAAGCGCACATATCTGAAGTATAGGTATTTAGTTCCATATCAATACATATAACTTTTGATGTTTTCCCTCAGGAACAACTCCAGGAACAACACCAGGAACCACTCCAGCTACAACACCTGCAACAACGCCAGGAACGACAGCCGGAACAACACCTGGAACAACGCCTGTGACAACGCCGTCTACAACACCTGGAACAACACCTGGAACAACACCAGGAACCACTCCAGCTACAACACCTGCAACAACGCCAGGAACGACAGCCGGAACAACACCTGGAACAACGCCTGTGACAACGCCGGCTACAACACCGGGAACAACACCTGGAACGACACCAGGCACCACACCAGGTACTACACCAGGCACCACAGCAGGTAAGGTCAAATTTTGTTTGGGGTTTAAAGAGAGACACACTACTGTACTTTAAAGGAGTTGGGTTCTCTGAATGTCATTTGGCCAGTGCCTTTGTAAGAAGTGTGATTATTTTTCAATTCCAAAGCCAAACAGCAACTGATAATCAATTAAACTAAGCGCACATATCTGGAGTATAGGTATTTAGTTCTATATCAATACATATAACTTTTGATGTTTTCCCTCAGGAACAACACCTGGAACAACACCTGGAACAACACCAGGCACAACACCAGGTACTACACCAGGCACCACAGCAGGTAAGTTCAAATTTTATTTGGGGTTTGAAGAGAGACACACTACTGTACTTTAAAGGAGTTGGGTTCTCTGAATGTCATTTGGCCAGTGCCTTTGTAAGAAGTTTAAACATTTCTCATTTCCAAAGCCAAACAGCAACTGATAATCAATTAAACTAAGCGCACATATCTGGAGTACAGGTATTTAGTTCTATATCAATACATATAACTTTTGATGTTTTCCCTCAGGAACAACTCCCGGAACAACACCTGGAACAACACCAGGCACAACACCAGGTACTACACCAGGCACCACAGCAGGTAAGGTCAAATTTTGTTTGGGTTTTAAAGAAAGACATACTACTGTTCTTTAAAGGAGTTGGGTTCTCTGAATGTCATTTGGCCAGTGCCTTTGTAAGAAGTTTAAACATTTCTCATTTCCAAAGCCAAACAGCAACTGATAATCAAATGAAGTAAGCGCACTTATCTGGAGTATAGGTATTTAGTTCTATATCAATACATATAACTTTTTATTTTTACCCTTAGGAACAACTCCAGGAACAACACCAGGAACCACTCCAGCTACAACACCTGCAACAACGCCAGGAACGACAGCCGGAACAACACCTGGAACAACGCCTGTGACAACGCCAGCTACAACACCTGGAACAACACCTGGAACAACACCAGGCACAACACCAGGTACTACACCAGGCACTACACCAGGTAAGGTCAAATTTTGTTTGGGGTTTGAAGAGAGACATACTACTGTGCTTTAAAGGAGTTGGGTTCTCTGAAAGTCATGTGGCCAATGCCTTTGTAAGAAGTGTGATTATTTGTCAATTCCAAAGCCAAACAGCAACTGATAATCAATTAAACTAAGCGCACATATCTGGAGTATAGGTATTTAGTTCTATATCAATACATATAACTTTTGATGTTTTCCCTCAGGAACAACTCCAGGAACCACATCAGGAACCACTCCAGCTACAACACCTGCAAAAACGCCAGGAACGACAGCCGGAACAACACCTGGAACAACGCCTGTGACAACGCCGGCTACAACACCTGGATCAACACCTGGAACAACACCAGGAACCACTCCAGCTACAACACCTGCAACAACGCCAGGAACGACAGCCGGAACAACGCCTGTGACAACGCCGGCTACAACACCTGGAACAACACCTGGAACAACACCAGGCACCACACCAGGTACTACACCAGGCACCAGAGCAGGTAAGGTCAAATTTTGTTTGGGGTTTAAAGAGAGACACACTACTGTACTTTAAAGGAGTTGGGTTCTCTGAATGTCATTTGGCCAGTGCCTTTGTAAGAAGTGTGATTATTTGTCAATTCCAAAGCCAAACAGCAACTGATAATCAATTAAACTAAGCGCACATATCTGGAGTATAGGTATTTAGTTCTACATCAATACATATAACTTTTGATGTTTTCCCTCAGGAACAACTCCCGGAACAACACCTGGAACAACACCAGGCACCACACCAGGTACTACACCAGGCACCACAGCAGGTAAGGTCAAATTTTGTTTGGGGTTTAAAGAAAGACATACTACTGTGCTTTAAAGGAGTTGGGTTCTCTGAATGTCATTTGGCCAGTGCCTTTGTAAGAAGTTTAAACATTTGTCATTTCCAAAGCCAAACAGCAACTGATAATCAAGTGAACTAAGCGCACTTATCTGGAGTATAGGTATTTAGTTCTATATCAATACATATACTTTTTGATGTTTTCCCTCAGGAACAACTCCCGGAACAACAACTGGAACAACACCAGGCACAACACCAGGTACTACACCAGGCACCACAGCAGGTAAGGTCAAATTTTGTTTGGGGTATAAAGAAAGACATACTACTGTGCTTTAAAGGAGTTGGGTTCTCTGAATGTCATTTGGCCAGTGCCTTTGTAAGAAGTGTGATTATTTTTCAATTCCAAAGCCAAACAGCAACTGATAATCAAGTGAACTAAGCGCACATATCTGGAGTATAGGTATTTAGTTCTATATCAATACATATAACTTTTGATGTTTTCCCTCAGGAACAACTCCCGGAACAACACCTGGAACAACACCAGGCACAACATCAGGTACTACACCAGGCACCACAGCAGGTAAGGTCAAATTTTGTTTGGGGTTTAAAGAAAGACATACTACTGTGCTTTAAAGGAGTTGGGTTCTCTGAATATCATTTGGCCAGTGCCTTTGTAAGAAGTTTAAACATTTGTCATTTCCAAAGCCAAACAGCAACTGATAATCAAGTGAACTAAGCGCACTTATCTGGAGTATAGGTATTTAGTTCTATATCAATACATATAACTTTTGATGTTTTCCCTCAGGAACAACTCCCGGAACAACAACTGGAACAACACCAGGCACAACACCAGGTAGTACACCAGGCACCACAGCAGGTAAGGTCAAATTTGGTTTGGGGTATAAAGAAAGACATACTACTGTGCTTTAAAGGAGTTGGGTTCTCTGAATGTCATTTGGCCAGTGCCTTTGTAAGAAGTGTGATTATTTGTCAATTCCAAAGCCAAACAGCAACTGATAATCAATTAAACTAAGCGCACATATCTGAAGTATAGGTATTTAGTTCCATATCAATACATATAACTTTTGATGTTTTCCCTCAGGAACAACTCCAGGAACAACACCAGGAACCACTCCAGCTACAACACCTGCAACAACGCCAGGAACGACAGCCGGAACAACACCTGGAACAACGCCTGTGACAACGCCGTCTACAACACCTGGAACAACACCTGGAACAACACCAGGAACCACTCCAGCTACAACACCTGCAACAACGCCAGGAACGACAGCCGGAACAACACCTGGAACAACGCCTGTGACAACGCCGGCTACAACACCTGGAACAACACCTGGAACGACACCAGGCACCACACCAGGTACTACACCAGGCACCACAGCAGGTAAGGTCAAATTTTGTTTGGGGTTTAAAGAGAGACACACTACTGTACTTTAAAGGAGTTGGGTTCTCTGAATGTCATGTGGCCAGTGCCTTTGTAAGAAGTTTAAACATTTCTCATTTCCAAAGCCAAACAGCAACTGATAATCAATTAAACTAAGCGCACATATCTGGAGTACAGGTATTTAGTTCTATATCAATACATATAACTTTTGATGTTTTCCCTCAGGAACAACTCCCGGAACAACACCTGGAACAACACCAGGCACAACACCAGGTACTACACCAGGCACCACAGCAGGTAAGGTCAAATTTTGTTTGGGTTTTAAAGAAAGACATACTACTGTTCTTTAAAGGAGTTGGGTTCTCTGAATGTCATTTGGCCAGTGCCTTTGTAAGAAGTTTAAACATTTCTCATTTCCAAAGCCAAACAGCAACTGATAATCAAATGAAGTAAGCGCACTTATCTGGAGTATAGGTATTTAGTTCTATATCAATACATATAACTTTTTATTTTTACCCTTAGGAACAACTCCAGGAACAACACCAGGAACCACTCCAGCTACAACACCTGCAACAACGCCAGGAACGACAGCCGGAACAACACCTGGAACAACACCTGTGACAACGCCAGCTACAACACCTGGAACAACACCTGGAACCACACCAGGCACAACACCAGGTACTACACCAGGCACTACTCCAGGTAAGGTCAAATTTTGTTTGGGGTTTGAAGAGAGACATACTACTGTGCTTTAAAGGAGTTGGGTTCTCTGAAAGTCATGTGGCCAATGCCTTTGTAAGAAGTGTGATTATTTGTCAATTCCAAAGCCAAACAGCAACTGATAATCAATTAAACTAAGCGCACATATCTGGAGTATAGGTATTTAGTTCTATATCAATACATATAACTTTTGATGTTTTCCCTCAGGAACAACTCCAGGAACAACATCAGGAACCATTCCAGCTACAACACCTGCAACAACGCCAGGAACGACAGCCGGAACAACACCTGGAACAACGCCTGTGACAACGCCGGCTACAACACCTGGAACAACACCTGGAACAACACCAGGAACCACTCCAGCTACAACACCTGCAACAACGCCAGGAACGACAGCCGGAACAACGCCTGTGACAACGCCGGCTACAACACCTGGAACAACACCAGGCACCACACCAGGTACTACACCAGGCACCACAGCAGGTAAGGTCAAATTTTGTTTGGGGTTTAAAGAGAGACACACTACTGTACTTTAAAGGAGTTGGGTTCTCTGAATGTCATTTGGCCAGTGCCTTTGTAGGAAGTGTGATTATTTGTCAATTCCAAAGCCAAACAGCAACTGATAATCAATTAAACTAAGCGCACATATCTGGAGTATAGGTATTTAGTTCTATATCAATACATATAACTTTTGATGTTTTCCCTCAGGAACAACTCCCGGAACAACACCTGGAACAACACCAGGCACAACACCAGGTACTACACCAGGCACCACAGCAGGTAAGGTCAAATTTTGTTTGGGGTTTAAAGAGAGACACACTACTGTACTCTAAAGGAGTTGGGTTCTCTGAATGTCATTTGGCCAGTGCCTTTGTAAGAAGTGTGATTATTTTTCAATTCCAAAGCCAAACAGCAACTGATAATCAATTAAACTAAGCGCACATATCTGGATTATAGGTATTTAGTTCTATATCAATACATATAACTTTTGATGTTTTCCCTCAGGAACAACTCCCGGAACAACACCTGGAACAACACCAAGCACAACACCAGGTACTACACCAGGCACCACAGCAGGTAAGGTCAAATTTTGTTTGGGGTTTAAAGAGAGACACACTACTGTACTTTAAAGGAGTTGGGTTCTCTGAATGTCATTTGGCCAGTGCCTTTGTAAGAAGTTTAAACATTTCTCATTTCCAAAGCCAAACAGCAACTGATAATCAATTAAACTAAGCGCACATATCTGGAATACAGGTATTTAGTTCTATATCAATACATATAACTTTTGATGTTTTCCCTCAGGAACAACTCCAGGAACAACATCAGGAACCACTCCAGCTACAACACCTGCAACAACGCCAGGAACGACAGCCGGAACAACACCTGGAACAACGCCTGTGACAACGCCGGCTACAACACCTGGAACAACACCAGGAACCACTCCAGCTACAACACCTGCAACAACGCCAGGAACGACAGCCGGAACAACGCCTGTGACAACGCCGGCTACAACACCTGGAACAACACCTGGAACAACACCAGGCACCACACCAGGTACTACACCAGGCACCACAGCAGGTAAGGTCAAATTTTGTTTGGGGTTTAAAGAGAGACACACTACTGTACTTTAAAGGAGTTGGGTTCTCTGAATGTCATTTGGCCAGTGCCTTTGTAAGAAGTGTGATTATTTTTCAATTCCAAAGCCAAACAGCAACTGATAATCAATTAAACTAAGCGCACATATCTGGATTATAGGTATTTAGTTCTATATCAATACATATAACTTTTGATGTTTTCCCTCAGGAACAACTCCCGGAACAACACCTGGAACAACACCAGGCACAACACCAGGTACTACACCAGGCACCACAGCAGGTAAGGTCAAATTTTGTTTGGGGTTTAAAGAGAGACAGACTACTGTACTCTAAAGGAGTTGGGTTCTCTGAATATCATTTGGCCAGTGCCTTTATAAGAAGTGTGATTATTTTTCAATTCCAAAGCCAAACAGCAACTGATAATCAATTAAACTAAGCGCACATATCTGGATTATAGGTATTTAGTTCTATATCAATACATATAACTTTTGATGTTTTCTCTCAGGAACAACTCCCGGAACAACACCTGGAACAACACCAGGCACAACACCAGGTACTACACCAGGCACCACAGCAGGTAAGTTCAAATTTTATTTGGGGTTTGAAGAGAGACACACTACTGTACTTTAAAGGAGTTGGGTTCTCTAAATGTCATTTGGCCAGTGCCTTTGTAAGAAGTTTAAACATTTCTCATTTCCAAAGCCAAACAGCAACTGATAATCAATTAAACTAAGCGCACATATCTGGAATACAGGTATTTAGTTCTATATCAATACATATAACTTTTGATGTTTTCCCTCAGGAACAACTCCAGGAACAACATCAGGAACCACTCCAGCTACAACACCTGCAACAACGCCAGGAACGACAGCCGGAACAACACCTGGAACAACGCCTGTGACAACGCCGGCTACAACACCTGGAACAACACCAGGAACCACTCCAGCTACAACACCTGCAACAACGCCAGGAACGACAGCCGGAACAACGCCTGTGACAACGCCGGCTACAACACCTGGAACAACACCTGGAAAAACACCAGGCACCACACCAGGTACTACACCAGGCACCACAGCAGGTAAGGTCAAATTTTGTTTGGGGTTTAAAGAGAGACACACTACTGTACTTTAAAGGAGTTGGGTTCTCTGAATGTCATTTGGCCAGTGCCTTTGTAAGAAGTGTGATTATTTTTCAATTCCAAAGCCAAACAGCAACTGATAATCAATTAAACTAAGCGCACATATCTGGATTATAGGTATTTAGTTCTATATCAATACATATAACTTTTGATGTTTTCCCTCAGGAACAACTCCCGGAACAACACCTGGAACAACACCAAGCACAACACCAGGTACTACACCAGGCACCACAGCAGGTAAGGTCAAATTTTGTTTGGGGTTTAAAGAGAGACACACTACTGTACTCTAAAGGAGTTGGGTTCTCTGAATGTCATTTGGCCAGTGCCTTTATAAGAAGTGTGATTATTTTTCAATTCCAAAGCCAAACAGCAACTGATAATCAATTAAACTAAGCGCACATATCTGGATTATAGGTATTTAGTTCTATATCAATACATATAACTTTTGATGTTTTCCCTCAGGAACAACTCCCGGAACAACACCTGGAACAACACCAGGCACAACACCAGGTACTACACCAGGCACCACAGCAGGTAAGTTCAAATTTTATTTGGGGTTTGAAGAGAGACACACTACTGTACTTTAAAGGAGTTGGGTTCTCTGAATGTCATTTGGCCAGTGCCTTTGTAAGAAGTTTAAACATTTCTCATTTCCAAAGCCAAACAGCAACTGATAATCAATTAAACTAAGCGCACATATCTGGAATACAGGTATTTAGTTCTATATCAATACATATAACTTTTGATGTTTTCCCTCAGGAACAACTCCAGGAACAACATCAGGAACCACTCCAGCTACAACACCTGCAACAACGCCAGGAACGACAGCCGGAACAACACCTGGAACAACGCCTGTGACAACGCCGGCTACAACACCTGGAACAACACCAGGAACCACTCCAGCTACAACACCTGCAACAACGCCAGGAACGACAGCCGGAACAACGCCTGTGACAACGCCGGCTACAACACCTGGAACAACACCTGGAACAACACCAGGCACCACACCAGGTACTACACCAGGCACCACAGCAGGTAAGGTCAAATTTTGTTTGGGGTTTAAAGAGAGACACACTACTGTACTTTAAAGGAGTTGGGTTCTCTGAATGTCATTTGGCCAGTGCCTTTGTAAGAAGTGTGATTATTTTTCAATTCCAAAGCCAAACAGCAACTGATAATCAATTAAACTAAGCGCACATATCTGGAGTATAGGTATTTAGTTCTATATCAATACATATAACTTTTGATGTTTTCCCTCAGGAACAACTCCCGGAACAACACCTGGAACAACACCAGGCACAACACCAGGTACTACACCAGGCACCACAGCAGGTAAGGTCAAATTTTATTTGAGGTTTGAAGAGAGACACACTACTGTACTTTAAAGGAGTTGGGTTATCTGAATGTCATTTGGCCAGTGCCTTTGTAAGAAGTTTAAACATTTCTCATTTCCAAAGCCAAACAGCAACTGATAATCAATTAAACTAAGCGCACATATCTGGAGTACAGGTATTTAATTCTATATCAATACATATAACTTTTGATGTTTTCCCTCAGGAACAACTCCCGGAACAACACCTGGAACAACACCAGGCACAACACCAGGTACTACACCAGGCACCACAGCAGGTAAGGTCAAATTTTGTTTGGGTTTTAAAGAAAGACATACTACTGTGCTTTAAAGGAGTTGGGTTCTCCGAATGTCATTTGGCCAGTGCCTTTGTAAGAAGTTTAAACATTTCTCATTTCCAAAGCCAAACAGCAACTGATAATCAATTAAACTAAGCGCACATATCTGGAATACAGGTATTTAGTTCTATATCAATACATATAACTTTTGATGTTTTCCCTCAGGAACAACTCCAGGAACAACATCAGGAACCACTCCAGCTACAACACCTGCAACAACGCCAGGAACGACAGCCGGAACAACACCTGGAACAACGCCTGTGACAACGCCGGCTACAACACCTGGAACAACACCAGGAACCACTCCAGCTACAACACCTGCAACAACGCCAGGAACGACAGCCGGAACAACGCCTGTGACAACGCCGGCTACAACACCTGGAACAACACCTGGAACAACACCAGGCACCACACCAGGTACTACACCAGGCACCACAGCAGGTAAGGTCAAATTTTGTTTGGGGTTTAAAGAGAGACACACTACTGTACTTTAAAGGAGTTGGGTTCTCTGAATGTCATTTGGCCAGTGCCTTTGTAAGAAGTGTGATTATTTTTCAATTCCAAAGCCAAACAGCAACTGATAATCAATTAAACTAAGCGCACATATCTGGAGTATAGGTATTTAGTTCTATATCAATACATATAACTTTTGATGTTTTCCCTCAGGAACAACTCCCGGAACAACACCTGGAACAACACCAGGCACAACACCAGGTACTACACCAGGCACCACAGCAGGTAAGGTCAAATTTTATTTGAGGTTTGAAGAGAGACACACTACTGTACTTTAAAGGAGTTGGGTTATCTGAATGTCATTTGGCCAGTGCCTTTGTAAGAAGTTTAAACATTTCTCATTTCCAAAGCCAAACAGCAACTGATAATCAATTAAACTAAGCGCACATATCTGGAGTACAGGTATTTAATTCTATATCAATACATATAACTTTTGATGTTTTCCCTCAGGAACAACTCCCGGAACAACACCTGGAACAACACCAGGCACAACACCAGGTACTACACCAGGCACCACAGCAGGTAAGGTCAAATTTTGTTTGGGTTTTAAAGAAAGACATACTACTGTGCTTTAAAGGAGTTGGGTTCTCCGAATGTCATTTGGCCAGTGCCTTTGTAAGAAGTTTAAACATTTCTCATTTCCAAAGCCAAACAGCACCTGATAATCAAATGAAGTAAGCGCACTTATCTGGAGTATAGGTATTTAGTTCTATATCAATACATATAACTTTTTATTTTTACCCTTAGGAACAACTCCAGGAACAACACCAGGAACCACTCCAGCTACAACACCTGCAACAACGCCAGGAACGACAGCCGGAACAACACCTGGAACAACGCCTGTGACAACGCCAGCTACAACACCTGGAACAACACCTGGAACAACACCAGGCACAACACCAGGTACTACACCAGGCACTACACCAGGTAAGGTCAAATTTTGTTTGGGGTTTGAAGAGAGACATACTACTGTGCTTTAAAGGAGTTGGGTTCTCTGAAAGTCATGAGGCCAATGCCTTTGTAAGAAGTGTGATTATTTGTCAATTCCAAAGCCAAACAGCAACTGATAATCAATTAAACTAAGCGCACATATCTGGAGTATAGGTATTTAGTTCTATATCAATACATATAACTTTTGATGTTTTCCCTCAGGAACAACTCCAGGAACAACATCAGGAACCACTCCAGCTACAACACCTGCAACAACGCCAGGAACGACAGCCGGAACAACACCTGGAACAACGCCTGTGACAACGCCGTCTACAACACCTGGAACAACACCTGGAACAACAACAGGAACCACTCCAGCTACAACACCTGCAACAACGCCAGGAACGACAGCCGGAACAACACCTGGAACAACGCCTGTGACAACGCCGGCTACAACACCTGGAACAACACCTGGAACAACACCAGGCACCACACCAGGTACTACACCAGGCACCACAGAAGGTAAGGTCAAATTTTGTTTGGGGTTTAAAGAGAGACACACTACTGTACTTTAAATGAGTTGGGTTCTCTGAATGTCATTTGGCCAGTGCCTTTGTAAGAAGTGTGATTATTTTTCAATTCCAAAGCCAAACAGCAACTGATAATCAATTAAACTAAGTGCACATATCTGGAGTATAGGTATTTAGTTCTATATCAATACATATAACTTTTGATGTTTTCCCTCAGGAACAACTCCCGGAACAACACCTGGAACCACTCCAGCTACAACACCTGCAACAACACCAGGAACGACAGCCGGAACAACACCTGGAACAACGCCTGTGACAACGCCGGCTACAACACCTGGAACAACACTAGGCACAACACCAGGTACTACACCAGGCACCACAGCAGGTAAGGTCAAATTTTATTTGGGGTTTGAAGAGAGACACACTACTGTACTTTAAAGGAGTTGGGTTCTCTGAATGTCATTTGGCCAGTGCCTTTGTAAGAAGTTTAAACATTTCTCATTTCCAAAGCCAAACAGCAACTGATAATCAATTAAACTAAGCGCACATATCTGGAGTATAGGTATTTAGTTCTACATCAATACATATAACTTTTGATGTTTTCCCTCAGGAACAACTCCCGGAACAACACCTGGAACAACACCAGGCACAACACCAGGTACTACACCAGGCACCACAGCAGGTAAGGTCAAATTTTGTTTGGGTTTTAAAGAAAGACATACTACTGTGCTTTAAAGGAGTTGGGTTCTCCGAATGTCATTTGGCCAGTGCCTTTGTAAGAAGTTTAAACATTTCTCATTTCCAAAGCCAAACAGCACCTGATAATCAAATGAAGTAAGCGCACTTATCTGGAGTATAGGTATTTAGTTCTATATCAATACATATAACTTTTTATTTTTACCCTTAGGAACAACTCCAGGAACAACACCAGGAACCACTCCAGCTACAACACCTGCAACAACGCCAGGAACGACAGCCGGAACAACACCTGGAACAACGCCTGTGACAACGCCAGCTACAACACCTGGAACAACACCTGGAACAACACCAGGCACAACACCAGGTACTACACCAGGCACTACACCAGGTAAGGTCAAATTTTGTTTGGGGTTTGAAGAGAGACATACTACTGTGCTTTAAAGGAGTTGGGTTCTCTGAAAGTCATGAGGCCAATGCCTTTGTAAGAAGTGTGATTATTTGTCAATTCCAAAGCCAAACAGCAACTGATAATCAATTAAACTAAGCGCACATATCTAGAGTATAGGTATTTAGTTCTATATCAATACATATAACTTTTGATGTTTTCCCTCAGGAACAACTCCAGGAACAACATCAGGAACCACTCCAGCTACAACACCTGCAACAACGCCAGGAACGACAGCCGGAACAACACCTGGAACAACGCCTGTGACAACGCCGTCTACAACACCTGGAACAACACCTGGAACAACAACAGGAACCACTCCAGCTACAACACCTGCAACAACGCCAGGAACGACAGCCGGAACAACACCTGGAACAACGCCTGTGACAACGCCGGCTACAACACCTGGAACAACACCTGGAACAACACCAGGCACCACACCAGGTACTACACCAGGCACCACAGAAGGTAAGGTCAAATTTTGTTTGGGGTTTAAAGAGAGACACACTACTGTACTTTAAATGAGTTGGGTTCTCTGAATGTCATTTGGCCAGTGCCTTTGTAAGAAGTGTGATTATTTTTCAATTCCAAAGCCAAACAGCAACTGATAATCAATTAAACTAAGTGCACATATCTGGAGTATAGGTATTTAGTTCTATATCAATACATATAACTTTTGATGTTTTCCCTCAGGAACAACTCCCGGAACAACACCTGTAACCACTCCAGCTACAACACCTGCAACAACACCAGGAACGACAGCCGGAACAACACCTGGAACAACGCCTGTGACAACGCCGGCTACAACACCTGGAACAACACCAGTCACAACACCAGGTACTACACCAGGCACCACAGCAGGTAAGGTCAAATTTTATTTGGGGTTTGAAGAGAGACACACTACTGTACTTTAAAGGAGTTGGGTTCTCTGAATGTCATTTGGCCAGTGCCTTTGTAAGAAGTTTAAACATTTCTCATTTCCAAAGCCAAACAGCAACTGATAATCAATTAAACTAAGCGCACATATCTGGAGTACAGGTATTTAGTTCTATATCAATACATATAACTTTTGATGTTTTCCCTCAGGAACAACTCCCGGAACAACACCTGGAACAACACCAGGAACAACACCAGGTACTACACCAGGCACCACAGCAGGTAAGGTCACATTTTGTTTGGGTTTTAAAGAAAGACATACTACTGTGCTTTAAAGGAGTTGGGTTCTCCGAATGTCATTTGGCCAGTGCCTTTGTAAGAAGTTTAAACATTTCTCATTTCCAAAGCCAAACAGCACCTGATAATCAAATGAAGTAAGCGCACTTATCTGGAGTATAGGTATTTAGTTCTATATCAATACATATAACTTTTTATTTTTACCCTTAGGAACAACTCCAGGAACAACACCAGGAACCACTCCAGCTACAACACCTGCAACAACGCCAGGAACGACAGCCGGAACAACACCTGGAACAACGCCTGTGACAACGCCAGCTACAACACCTGGAACAACACCTGGAACAACACCAGGCACAACACCAGGTACTACACCAGGCACTACACCAGGTAAGGTCAAATTTTGTTTGGGGTTTGAAGAGAGACATACTACTGTGCTTTAAAGGAGTTGGGTTCTCTGAAAGTCATGAGGCCAATGCCTTTGTAAGAAGTGTGATTATTTATCAATTCCAAAGCCAAACAGCAACTGATAATCAATTAAACTAAGCGCACATATCTGAAGTATAGGTATTTAGTTCTATATCAATACATATAACTTTTGATGTTTTCCCTCAGGAACAACTCCAGGAACAACATCAGGAACCACTCCAGCTACAACACCTGCAACAACGCCAGGAACGACAGCCGGAACAACACCTGGAACAACGCCTGTGACAACGCCGTCTACAACACCTGGAACAACACCTGGAACAACAACAGGAACCACTCCAGCTACAACACCTGCAACAACGCCAGGAACGACAGCCGGAACAACACCTGGAACAACGCCTGTGACAACGCCGGCTACAACACCTGGAACAACACCTGGAACAACACCAGGCACCACACCAGGTACTACACCAGGCACCACAGAAGGTAAGGTCAAATTTTGTTTGGGGTTTAAAGAGAGACACACTACTGTACTTTAAAGGAGTTGGGTTCTCTGAATGTCATTTGGCCAGTGCCTTTGTAAGAAGTTTAAACATTTCTCATTTCCAAAGCCAAACAGCAACTGATAATCAATTAAACTAAGCGCACATATCTGGAATACAGGTATTTAGTTCTATATCAATACATATAACTTTTGATGTTTTCCCTCAGGAACAACTCCAGGAACAACATCAGGAACCACTCCAGCTACAACACCTGCAACAACGCCAGGAACGACAGCCGGAACAACACCTGGAACAACGCCTGTGACAACGCCGGCTACAACACCTGGAACAACACCAGGAACCACTCCAGCTACAACACCTGCAACAACGCCAGGAACGACAGCCGGAACAACGCCTGTGACAACGCCGGCTACAACACCTGGAACAACACCTGGAAAAACACCAGGCACCACACCAGGTACTACACCAGGCACCACAGCAGGTAAGGTCAAATTTTGTTTGGGGTTTAAAGAGAGACACACTACTGTACTTTAAAGGAGTTGGGTTCTCTGAATGTCATTTGGCCAGTGCCTTTGTAAGAAGTGTGATTATTTTTCAATTCCAAAGCCAAACAGCAACTGAAAATCAATTAAACTAAGCGCACATATCTGGATTATAGGTATTTAGTTCTATATCAATACATATAACTTTTGATGTTTTCCCTCAGGAACAACTCCCGGAACAACACCTGGAACAACACCAAGCACAACACCAGGTACTACACCAGGCACCACAGCAGGTAAGGTCAAATTTTGTTTGGGGTTTAAAGAGAGACACACTACTGTACTCTAAAGGAGTTGGGTTCTCTGAATGTCATTTGGCCAGTGCCTTTATAAGAAGTGTGATTATTTTTCAATTCCAAAGCCAAACAGCAACTGATAATCAATTAAACTAAGCGCACATATCTGGATTATAGGTATTTAGTTCTATATCAATACATATAACTTTTGATGTTTTCCCTCAGGAACAACTCCCGGAACAACACCTGGAACAACACCAGGCACAACACCAGGTACTACACCAGGCACCACAGCAGGTAAGTTCAAATTTTATTTGGGGTTTGAAGAGAGACACACTACTGTACTTTAAAGGAGTTGGGTTCTCTGAATGTCATTTGGCCAGTGCCTTTGTAAGAAGTTTAAACATTTCTCATTTCCAAAGCCAAACAGCAACTGATAATCAATTAAACTAAGCGCACATATCTGGAATACAGGTATTTAGTTCTATATCAATACATATAACTTTTGATGTTTTCCCTCAGGAACAACTCCAGGAACAACATCAGGAACCACTCCAGCTACAACACCTGCAACAACGCCAGGAACGACAGCCGGAACAACACCTGGAACAACGCCTGTGACAACGCCGGCTACAACACCTGGAACAACACCAGGAACCACTCCAGCTACAACACCTGCAACAACGCCAGGAACGACAGCCGGAACAACGCCTGTGACAACGCCGGCTACAACACCTGGAACAACACCTGGAACAACACCAGGCACCACACCAGGTACTACACCAGGCACCACAGCAGGTAAGGTCAAATTTTGTTTGGGGTTTAAAGAGAGACACACTACTGTACTTTAAAGGAGTTGGGTTCTCTGAATGTCATTTGGCCAGTGCCTTTGTAAGAAGTGTGATTATTTTTCAATTCCAAAGCCAAACAGCAACTGATAATCAATTAAACTAAGCGCACATATCTGGAGTATAGGTATTTAGTTCTATATCAATACATATAACTTTTGATGTTTTCCCTCAGGAACAACTCCCGGAACAACACCTGGAACAACACCAGGCAAAACACCAGGTACTACACCAGGCACCACAGCAGGTAAGGTCAAATTTTATTTGAGGTTTGAAGAGAGACACACTACTGTACTTTAAAGGAGTTGGGTTATCTGAATGTCATTTGGCCAGTGCCTTTGTAAGAAGTTTAAACATTTCTCATTTCCAAAGCCAAACAGCAACTGATATTCAATTAAACTAAGCGCACATATCTGGAGTACAGGTATTTAATTCTATATCAATACATATAACTTTTGATGTTTTCCCTCAGGAACAACTCCCGGAACAACACCTGGAACAACACCAGGCACAACACCAGGTACTACACCAGGCACCACAGCAGGTAAGGTCAAATTTTGTTTGGGTTTTAAAGAAAGACATACTACTGTGCTTTAAAGGAGTTGGGTTCTCCGAATGTCATTTGGCCAGTGCCTTTGTAAGAAGTTTAAACATTTCTCATTTCCAAAGCCAAACAGCACCTGATAATCAAATGAAGTAAGCGCACTTATCTGGAGTATAGGTATTTAGTTCTATATCAATACATATAACTTTTTATTTTTACCCTTAGGAACAACTCCAGGAACAACACCAGGAACCACTCCAGCTACAACACCTGCAACAACGCCAGGAACGACAGCCGGAACAACACCTGGAACAACGCCTGTGACAACGCCAGCTACAACACCTGGAACAACACCTGGAACAACACCAGGCACAACACCAGGTACTACACCAGGCACTACACCAGGTAAGGTCAAATTTTGTTTGGGGTTTGAAGAGAGACATACTACTGTGCTTTAAAGGAGTTGGGTTCTCTGAAAGTCATGAGGCCAATGCCTTTGTAAGAAGTGTGATTATTTGTCAATTCCAAAGCCAAACAGCAACTGATAATCAATTAAACTAAGCGCACATATCTGGAGTATAGGTATTTAGTTCTATATCAATACATATAACTTTTGATGTTTTCCCTCAGGAACAACTCCAGGAACAACATCAGGAACCACTCCAGCTACAACACCTGCAACAACGCCAGGAACGACAGCCGGAACAACACCTGGAACAACGCCTGTGACAACGCCGTCTACAACACCTGGAACAACACCTGGAACAACAACAGGAACCACTCCAGCTACAACACCTGCAACAACGCCAGGAACGACAGCCGGAACAACACCTGGAACAACGCCTGTGACAACGCCGGCTACAACACCTGGAACAACACCTGGAACAACACCAGGCACCACACCAGGTACTACACCAGGCACCACAGAAGGTAAGGTCAAATTTTGTTTGGGGTTTAAAGAGAGACACACTACTGTACTTTAAATGAGTTGGGTTCTCTGAATGTCATTTGGCCAGTGCCTTTGTAAGAAGTGTGATTATTTTTCAATTCCAAAGCCAAACAGCAACTGATAATCAATTAAACTAAGTGCACATATCTGGAGTATAGGTATTTAGTTCTATATCAATACATATAACTTTTGATGTTTTCCCTCAGGAACAACTCCCGGAACAACACCTGGAACCACTCCAGCTACAACACCTGCAACAACACCAGGAACGACAGCCGGAACAACACCTGGAACAACGCCTGTGACAACGCCGGCTACAACACCTGGAACAACACCAGGCACAACACCAGGTACTACACCAGGCACCACAGCAGGTAAGGTCAAATTTTATTTGGGGTTTGAAGAGAGACACACTACTGTACTTTAAAGGAGTTGGGTTCTCTGAATGTCATTTGGCCAGTGCCTTTGTAAGAAGTTTAAACATTTCTCATTTCCAAAGCCAAACAGCAACTGATAATCAATTAAACTAAGCGCACATATCTGGAGTACAGGTATTTAGTTCTATATCAATACATATAACTTTTGATGTTTTCCCTCAGGAACAACTCCCGGAACAACACCTGGAACAACACCAGGCACAACACCAGGTACTACACCAGGCACCACAGCAGGTAAGGTCAAATTTTGTTTGGGTTTTAAAGAAAGACATACTACTGTGCTTTAAAGGAGTTGGGTTCTCCGAATGTCATTTGGCCAGTGCCTTTGTAAGAAGTTTAAACATTTCTCATTTCCAAAGCCAAACAGCACCTGATAATCAAATGAAGTAAGCGCACTTATCTGGAGTATAGGTATTTAGTTCTATATCAATACATATAACTTTTTATTTTTACCCTTAGGAACAACTCCAGGAACAACACCAGGAACCACTCCAGCTACAACACCTGCAACAACGCCAGGAACGACAGCCGGAACAACACCTGGAACAACGCCTGTGACAACGCCAGCTACAACACCTGGAACAACACCTGGAACAACACCAGGCACAACACCAGGTACTACACCAGGCACTACACCAGGTAAGGTCAAATTTTGTTTGGGGTTTGAAGAGAGACATACTACTGTGCTTTAAAGGAGTTGGGTTCTCTGAAAGTCATGAGGCCAATGCCTTTGTAAGAAGTGTGATTATTTGTCAATTCCAAAGCCAAACAGCAACTGATAATCAATTAAACTAAGCGCACATATCTAGAGTATAGGTATTTAGTTCTATATCAATACATATAACTTTTGATGTTTTCCCTCAGGAACAACTCCAGGAACAACATCAGGAACCACTCCAGCTACAACACCTGCAACAACGCCAGGAACGACAGCCGGAACAACACCTGGAACAACGCCTGTGACAACGCCGTCTACAACACCTGGAACAACACCTGGAACAACAACAGGAACCACTCCAGCTACAACACCTGCAACAACGCCAGGAACGACAGCCGGAACAACACCTGGAACAACGCCTGTGACAACGCCGGCTACAACACCTGGAACAACACCTGGAACAACACCAGGCACCACACCAGGTACTACACCAGGCACCACAGAAGGTAAGGTCAAATTTTGTTTGGGGTTTAAAGAGAGACACACTACTGTACTTTAAATGAGTTGGGTTCTCTGAATGTCATTTGGCCAGTGCCTTTGTAAGAAGTGTGATTATTTTTCAATTCCAAAGCCAAACAGCAACTGATAATCAATTAAACTAAGTGCACATATCTGGAGTATAGGTATTTAGTTCTATATCAATACATATAACTTTTGATGTTTTCCCTCAGGAACAACTCCCGGAACAACACCTGGAACCACTCCAGCTACAACACCTGCAACAACACCAGGAACGACAGCCGGAACAACACCTGGAACAACGCCTGTGACAACGCCGGCTACAACACCTGGAACAACACCAGGCACAACACCAGGTACTACACCAGGCACCACAGCAGGTAAGGTCAAATTTTATTTGGGGTTTGAAGAGAGACACACTACTGTACTTTAAAGGAGTTGGGTTCTCTGAGTGTCATTTGGCCAGTGCCTTTGTAAGAAGTTTAAACATTTCTCATTTCCAAAGCCAAACAGCAACTGATAATCAATTAAACTAAGCGCACATATCTGGAGTACAGGTATTTAGTTCTATATCAATACATATAACTTTTGATGTTTTCCCTCAGGAACAACTCCCGGAACAACACCTGGAACAACACCAGGCACAACACCAGGTACTACACCAGGCACCACAGCAGGTAAGGTCAAATTTTGTTTGGGTTTTAAAGAAAGACATACTACTGTGCTTTAAAGGAGTTGGGTTCTCCGAATGTCATTTGGCCAGTGCCTTTGTAAGAAGTTTAAACATTTCTCATTTCCAAAGCCAAACAGCACCTGATAATCAAATGAAGTAAGCGCACTTATCTGGAGTATAGGTATTTAGTTCTATATCAATACATATAACTTTTTATTTTTACCCTTAGGAACAACTCCAGGAACAACACCAGGAACCACTCCAGCTACAACACCTGCAACAACGCCAGGAACGACAGCCGGAACAACACCTGGAACAACGCCTGTGACAACGCCAGCTACAACACCTGGAACAACACCTGGAACAACACCAGGCACAACACCAGGTACTACACCAGGCACTACACCAGGTAAGGTCAAATTTTGTTTGGGGTTTGAAGAGAGACATACTACTGTGCTTTAAAGGAGTTGGGTTCTCTGAAAGTCATGAGGCCAATGCCTTTGTAAGAAGTGTGATTATTTATCAATTCCAAAGCCAAACAGCAACTGATAATCAATTAAACTAAGCGCACATATCTGAAGTATAGGTATTTAGTTCTATATCAATACATATAACTTTTGATGTTTTCCCTCAGGAACAACTCCAGGAACAACATCAGGAACCACTCCAGCTACAACACCTGCAACAACGCCAGGAACGACAGCCGGAACAACACCTGGAACAACGCCTGTGACAACGCCGTCTACAACACCTGGAACAACACCTGGAACAACAACAGGAACCACTCCAGCTACAACACCTGCAACAACGCCAGGAACGACAGCCGGAACAACACCTGGAACAACGCCTGTGACAACGACGGCTACAACACCTGGAACAACACCTGGAACAACACCAGGCACCACACCAGGTACTACACCAGGCACCACAGCAGGTAAGGTCAAATTTTGTTTGGGTTTTAAAGAAAGACATACTACTGTGCTTTAAAGGAGTTGGGTTCTCTGAATGTCATTTGGCCAGTGCCTTTGTAAGAAGTGTGATTATTTTTCAATTCCAAAGCCAAACAGCAACTGATAATCAATTAAACTAAGTGCACATATCTGGAGTATAGGTATTTAGTTCTATATCAATACATATAACTTTTGATGTTTTCCCTCAGGAAAAACTCCCGGAACAACACCTGGAACCACTCCAGCTACAACACCTGCAACAACACCAGGAACGACAGCCGGAACAACACCTGGAACAACGCCTGTGACAACGCCGGCTACAACACCTGGAACAACACCAGGCACAACACCAGGTACTACACCAGGCACCACAGCAGGTAAGGTCAAATTTTATTTGGGGTTTGAAGAGAGACACACTACTGTACTTTAAAGGAGTTGGGTTCTCTGAATGTCATTTGGCCAGTGCCTTTGTAAGAAGTTTAAACATTTCTCATTTCCAAAGCCAAACAGCAACTGATAATCAATTAAACTAAGCGCACATATCTGGAGTACAGGTATTTAGTTCTATATCAATACATATAACTTTTGATGTTTTCCCTCAGGAACAACTCCCGGAACAACACCTGGAACAACACCAGGCACAACACCAGGTACTACACCAGGCACCACAGCAGGTAAGGTCAAATTTTGTTTGGGTTTTAAAGAAAGACATACTACTGTGCTTTAAAGGAGTTGGGTTCTCCGAATGTCATTTGGCCAGTGCCTTTGTAAGAAGTGTGATTATTTTTCAATTCCAAAGCCAAACAGCAACTGATAATCAATTAAACTAAGTGCACATATCTGGAGTATAGGTATTTAGTTCTATATCAATACATATAACTTTTGATGTTTTCCCTCAGGAAAAACTCCCGGAACAACACCTGGAACCACTCCAGCTACAACACCTGCAACAACACCAGGAACGACAGCCGGAACAACACCTGGAACAACGCCTGTGACAACGCCGGCTACAACACCTGGAACAACACCAGGGACAACACCAGGTACTACACCAGGCACCACAGCAGGTAAGGTCAAATTTTATTTGGGGTTTGAAGAGAGACACACTACTGTACTTTAAAGGAGTTGGGTTCTCTGAATGTCATTTGGCCAGTGCCTTTGTAAGAAGTTTAAACATTTCTCATTTCCAAAGCCAAACAGCAACTGATAATCAATTAAACTAAGCGCACATATCTGGAGTACAGGTATTTAGTTCTATATCAATACATATAACTTTTGATGTTTTCCCTCAGGAACAACTCCCGGAACAACACCTGGAACAACACCAGGCACAACACCAGGTACTACACCAGGCACCACAGCAGGTAAGGTCAAATTTTGTTTGGGTTTTAAAGAAAGACATACTACTGTGCTTTAAAGGAGTTGGGTTCTCCGAATGTCATTTGGCCAGTGCCTTTGTAAGAAGTTTAAACATTTCTCATTTCCAAAGCCAAACAGCACCTGATAATCAAATGAAGTAAGCGCACTTATCTGGAGTATAGGTATTTAGTTCTATATCAATACATATAACTTTTTATTTTTACCCTTAGGAACAACTCCAGGAACAACACCAGGAACCACTCCAGCTACAACACCTGCAACAACGCCAGGAACGACAGCCGGAACAACACCTGGAACAACGCCTGTGACAACGCCAGCTACAACACCTGGAACAACACCTGGAACAACACCAGGCACAACACCAGGTACTACACCAGGCACTACACCAGGTAAGGTCAAATTTTGTTTGGGGTTTGAAGAGAGAGATACTACTGTGCTTTAAAGGAGTTGGGTTCTCTGAAAGTCATGAGGCCAATGCCTTTGTAAGAAGTGTGATTATTTGTCAATTCCAAAGCCAAACAGCAACTGATAATCAATTAAACTAAGCGCACATATCTGGAGTATAGGTATTTAGTTCTATATCAATACATATAACTTTTGATGTTTTCCCTCAGGAACAACTCCAGGAACAACATCAGGAACCACTCCAGCTACAACACCTGCAACAACGCCAGGAACGACAGCCGGAACAACACCTGGAACAACGCCTGTGACAACGCCGTCTACAACACCTGGAACAACACCTGGAACAACAACAGGAACCACTCCAGCTACAACACCTGCAACAACGCCAGGAACGACAGCCGGAACAACACCTGGAACAACGCCTGTGACAACGCCGGCTACAACACCTGGAACAACACCTGGAACAACACCAGGCACCACACCAGGTACTACACCAGGCACCACAGAAGGTAAGGTCAAATTTTGTTTGGGGTTTAAAGAGAGACACACTACTGTACTTTAAAGGAGTTGGGTTCTCTGAATGTCATTTGGCCAGTGCCTTTGTAAGAAGTTTAAACATTTCTCATTTCCAAAGCCAAACAGCAACTGATAATCAAATGAAGTAAGCGCACTTATCTGGAGTATAGGTATTTAGTTCTATATCAATACATATAACTTTTTATTTTTACCCTTAGGAACAACTCCAGGAACAACACCAGGCACCACACCAGGTACTACACCAGGCACCACAGCAGGTAAGGTCAAATTTTGTTTGGGTTTTAAAGAAAGACATACTACTGTGCTTTAAAGGAGTTGGGTTCTCTGAATGTCATTTGGCCAGTGCCTTTGTAAGAAGTTTAAACATTTCTCATTTCCAAAGCCAAACAGCACCTGATAATCAAATGAAGTAAGCGCACTTATCTGGAGTATAGGTATTTAGTTCTATATCAATACATATAACTTTTTATTTTTACCCTTAGGAACAACTCCAGGAACAACACCAGGAACCACTCCAGCTACAACACCTGCAACAACGCCAGGAACGACAGCCGGAACAACACCTGGAACAACACCTGGAACAACACCAGGCACAACACCAGGTACTACACCAGGCACTACACCAGGTAAGGTCAAATTTTGTTTGGGGTTTGAAGAGAGACATACTACTGTGCTTTAAAGGAGTTGGGTTCTCTGAAAGTCATGAGGCCAATGCCTTTGTAAGAAGTGTGATTATTTGTCAATTCCAAAGCCAAACAGCAACTGATAATCAATTAAACTAAGCGCACATATCTGGAGTATAGGTATTTAGTTCCATATCAATACATATAACTTTTGATGTTTTCCCTCAGGAACAACTCCAGGAACAACACCAGGAACCACTCCAGCTACAACACCTGCAACAACGCCAGGAACGACAGCCGGAACAACACCTGGAACAACGCCTGTGACAACGCCGTCTACAACACCTGGAACAACACCTGGAACAACACCAGGAACCACTCCAGCTACAACACCTGCAACAACGCCAGGAACGACAGCCGGAACAACACCTGGAACAACGCCTGTGACAACGCCGGCTACAACACCTGGAACAACACCTGGAACAACTCCAGGCACCACACCAGGTACTACACCAGGCACCACAGCAGGTAAGGTCAAATTTTGTTTGGGGTTTAAAGAGAGACACACTACTGTACTTTAAAGGAGTTGGGTTCTCTGAATGTCATTTGGCCAGTGCCTTTGTAAGAAGTGTGATTATTTTTCAATTCCAAAGCCAAACAGCAACTGATAATCAATTAAACTAAGCGCACATATCTGGAGTATAGGTATTTAGTTCTATATCAATACGTATAACTTTTGATGTTTTCCCTCAGGAACAACTCCCGGAACAACACCTGGAACAACACCAGGCACAACACCAGGTACTACACCAGGCACCACAGCAGGTAAGGTCAAATTTTATTTTGGGTTTGAAGAGAGACACACTACTGTACTTTAAAGGAGTTGGGTTCTCTGAATGTCATTTGGCCAGTGCCTTTGTAAGAAGTTTAAACATTTCTCATTTCCAAAGCCAAACAGCAACTGATAATCAATTAAACTAAGCGCACATATCTGGAGTATAGGTATTTAGTTCTACATCAATACATATAACTTTTGATGTTTTCCCTCAGGAACAACTCCCGGAACAACACCTGGAACAACACCAGGCACAACACCAGGTACTACACCAGGCACCACAGCAGGTAAGGTCAAATTTTGTTTGGGTTTTAAAGAAAGACATACTACTGTGCTTTAAAGGAGTTGGGTTCTCTAAATGTCATTTGGCCAGTGCCTTTGTAAGAAGTTTAAACATTTCTCATTTCCAAAGCCAAACAGCAACTGATAATCAAATGAAGTAAGCGCACTTATCTGGAGTATAGGTATTTAGTTCTATATCAATACATATAACTTTTTATTTTTACCCTTAGGAACAACTCCAGGAACAACACCAGGCACCACACCAGGTACTACACCAGGCACCACAGCAGGTAAGGTCAAATTTTGTTTGGGTTTTAAAGAAAGACATACTACTGTGCTTTAAAGGAGTTGGGTTCTCTGAATGTCATTTGGACAGTGCCTTTGTAAGAAGTTTAAACATTTCTCATTTCCAAAGCCAAACAGCACCTGATAATCAAATGAAGTAAGCGCACTTATCTGGAGTATAGGTATTTAGTTCTATGTCAATACATATAACTTTTTATTTTTACCCTTAGGAACAACTCCAGGAACAACACCAGGAACCACTCCAGCTACAACACCTGCAACAACGCCAGGAACGACAGCCGGAACAACACCTGGAACAACGCCTGTGACAACGCCAGCTACAACACTTGGAACAACACCTGGAACAACACCAGGCACAACACCAGGTACTACACCAGGCACTACACCAGGTAAGGTCAAATTTTGTTTGGGGTTTGAAGAGAGACATACTACTGTGCTTTAAAGGAGTTGGGTTCTCTGAAAGTCATGAGGCCAATGCCTTTGTAAGAAGAGTGATTATTTGTCAATTCCAAAGCCAAACAGCAACTGATAATCAATTAAACTAAGCGCACATATCTGGAGTATAGGTATTTAGTTCTACATCAATACATATAACTTTTGATGTTTTCCCTCAGGAACAACTCCCGGAACAACACCTGGAACAACACCAGGCACAACACCAGGTACTACACCAGGCACCACAGCAGGTAAGGTCAAATTTTATTTTGGGTTTGAAGAGAGACACACTACTGTACTTTAAAGGAGTTGGGTTCTCTGAATGTCAATTGGCCAGTGCCTTTGTAAGAAGTTTAAACATTTCTCATTTCCAAAGCCAAACAGCAACTGATAATCAATTGAACTAAGCGCACATATCTGGATTATAGGTATTTAGTTCTACATCAATACATATAACTTTTGATGTTTTCCCTCAGGAACAACTCCCGAAACAACACCTGGAACAACACCAGGCACAACACCAGGTACTACACCAGGCACCACAGCAGGTAAGGTCAAATTTTATTTTGGGTTTGAAGAGAGACACACTACTGTACTTTAAAGGAGTTGGGTTCTCTGAATGTCATTTGGCCAGTGCCTTTGTAAGAAGTTTAAACATTTCTCATTTCCAAAGCCAAACAGCAACTGATAATCAATTAAACTAAGCGCACATATCTGGAGTATAGGTATTTAGTTCTACATCAATACATATAACTTTTGATGTTTTCCCTCAGGAACAACTCCCGGAACAACACCTGGAACAACACCAGGCACAACACCAGGTACTACACCAGGCACCACAGCAGGTAAGGTCAAATTTTGTTTGGGTTTTAAAGAAAGACATACTACTGTGCTTTAAAGGAGTTGGGTTCTCTAAATGTCATTTGGCCAGTGCCTTTGTAAGAAGTTTAAACATTTCTCATTTCCAAAGCCAAACAGCAACTGATAATCAAATGAAGTAAGCGCACTTATCTGGAGTATAGGTATTTAGTTCTATATCAATACATATAACTTTTTATTTTTACCCTTAGGAACAACTCCAGGAACAACACCAGGCACCACACCAGGTACTACACCAGGCACCACAGCAGGTAAGGTCAAATTTTGTTTGGGTTTTAAAGAAAGACATACTACTGTGCTTTAAAGGAGTTGGGTTCTCTGAATGTCATTTGGACAGTGCCTTTGTAAGAAGTTTAAACATTTCTCATTTCCAAAGCCAAACAGCACCTGATAATCAAATGAAGTAAGCGCACTTATCTGGAGTATAGGTATTTAGTTCTATGTCAATACATATAACTTTTTATTTTTACCCTTAGGAACAACTCCAGGAACAACACCAGGAACCACTCCAGCTACAACACCTGCAACAACGCCAGGAACGACAGCCGGAACAACACCTGGAACAACGCCTGTGACAACGCCAGCTACAACACCTGGAACAACACCTGGAACAACACCAGGCACAACACCAGGTACTACACCAGGCACTACACCAGGTAAGGTCAAATTTTGTTTGGGGTTTGAAGAGAGACATACTACTGTGCTTTAAAGGAGTTGGGTTCTCTGAAAGTCATGAGGCCAATGCCTTTGTAAGAAGTGTGATTATTTGTCAATTCCAAAGCCAAACAGCAACTGATAATCAATTAAACTAAGCGCACATATCTGGAGTATAGGTATTTAGTTCTACATCAATACATATAACTTTTGATGTTTTCCCTCAGGAACAACTCCCGGAACAACACCTGGAACAACACCAGGCACAACACCAGGTACTACACCAGGCACCACAGCAGGTAAGGTCAAATTTTATTTTGGGTTTGAAGAGAGACACACTACTGTACTTTAAAGGAGTTGGGTTCTCTGAATGTCAATTGGCCAGTGCCTTTGTAAGAAGTTTAAACATTTCTCATTTCCAAAGCCAAACAGCAACTGATAATCAATTAAACTAAGCGCACATATCTGGATTATAGGTATTTAGTTCTACATCAATACATATAACTTTTGATGTTTTCCCTCAGGAACAACTCCCGAAACAACACCTGGAACAACACCAGGCACAACACCAGGTACTACACCAGGCACCACAGCAGGTAAGGTCAAATTTTATTTTGGGTTTTAAAGAAAGACATACTACTGTGCTTTAAAGGAGTTGGGTTCTCTAAATGTCATTTGGCCAGTGCCTTTGTAAGAAGTTTAAACATTTCTCATTTCCAAAGCCAAACAGCAACTGATAATCAAATGAAGTAAGCGCACTTATCTGGAGTATAGGTATTTAGTTCTATATCAATACATATAACTTTTTATTTTTACCCTTAGGAACAACTCCAGGAACAACACCAGGCACCACACCAGGTACTACACCAGGCACCACAGCAGGTAAGGTCAAATTTTGTTTGGGTTTTAAAGAAAGACATACTACTGTGCTTTAAAGGAGTTGGGTTCTCTGAATGTCATTTGGCCAGTGCCTTTGTAAGAAGTTTAAACATTTCTCATTTCCAAAGCCAAACAGCACCTGATAATCAAATGAAGTAAGCGCACTTATCTGGAGTATAGGTATTTAGTTCTATGTCAATACATATAACTTTTTATTTTTACCCTTAGGAACAACTCCAGGAACAACACCAGGAACCACTCCAGCTACAACACCTGCAACAACGCCAGGAACGACAGCCGGAACAACACCTGGAACAACGCCTGTGACAACGCCAGCTACAACACCTGGAACAACACCTGGAACAACACCAGGCACAACACCAGGTACTACACCAGGCACTACACCAGGTAAGGTCAAATTTTGTTTGGGGTTTGAAGAGAGACATACTACTGTGCTTTAAAGGAGTTGGGTTCTCTGAAAGTCATGAGGCCAATGCCTTTGTAAGAAGTGTGATTATTTGTCAATTCCAAAGCCAAACAGCAACTGATAATCAATTAAACTAAGCGCACATATCTGGAGTATAGGTATTTAGTTCTACATCAATACATATAACTTTTGATGTTTTCCCTCAGGAACAACTCCCGGAACAACACCTGGAACAACACCAGGCACAACACCAGGTACTACACCAGGCACCACAGCAGGTAAGGTCAAATTTTATTTTGGGTTTGAAGAGAGACACACTACTGTACTTTAAAGGAGTTGGGTTCTCTGAATGTCAATTGGCCAGTGCCTTTGTAAGAAGTTTAAACATTTCTCATTTCCAAAGCCAAACAGCAACTGATAATCAATTAAACTAAGCGCACATATCTGGATTATAGGTATTTAGTTCTACATCAATACATATAACTTTTGATGTTTTCCCTCAGGAACAACTCCCGAAACAACACCTGGAACAACACCAGGCACAACACCAGGTACTACACCAGGCACCACAGCAGGTAAGGTCAAATTTTATTTTGGGTTTTAAAGAAAGACATACTACTGTGCTTTAAAGGAGTTGGGTTCTCTAAATGTCATTTGGCCAGTGCCTTTGTAAGAAGTTTAAACATTTCTCATTTCCAAAGCCAAACAGCAACTGATAATCAAATGAAGTAAGCGCACTTATCTGGAGTATAGGTATTTAGTTCTATATCAATACATATAACTTTTTATTTTTACCCTTAGGAACAACTCCAGGAACAACACCAGGCACCACACCAGGTACTACACCAGGCACCACAGCAGGTAAGGTCAAATTTTGTTTGGGTTTTAAAGAAAGACATACTACTGTGCTTTAAAGGAGTTGGGTTCTCTGAATGTCATTTGGCCAGTGCCTTTGTAAGAAGTTTAAACATTTCTCATTTCCAAAGCCAAACAGCACCTGATAATCAAATGAAGTAAGCGCACTTATCTGGAGTATAGGTATTTAGTTCTATGTCAATACATATAACTTTTTATTTTTACCCTTAGGAACAACTCCAGGAACAACACCAGGAACCACTCCAGCTACAACACCTGCAACAACGCCAGGAACGACAGCCGGAACAACACCTGGAACAACGCCTGTGACAACGCCAGCTACAACACCTGGAACAACACCTGGAACAACACCAGGCACAACACCAGGCACAACACCAGGTACTACACCAGGCACTACACCAGGTAAGGTCAAATTTTGTTTGGGGTTTGAAGAGAGACATACTACTGTGCTTTAAAGGAGTTGGGTTCTCTGAAAGTCATGAGGCCAATGCCTTTGTAAGAAGTGTGATTATTTGTCAATTCCAAAGCCAAACAGCAACTGATAATCAATTAAACTAAGCGCACATATCTGGAGTATAGGTATTTAGTTCTATATCAATACATATAACTTTTGATGTTTTCCCTCAGGAACAACTCCAGGAACAACATCAGGAACCACTCCAGCTACAACACCTGCAACAACGCCAGGAACGACAGCCGGAACAACACCTGGAACAACGCCTGTGACAACGCCGGCTACAACACTTGGAACAACACCTGGAACAACACCAGGAACCACTCCAGCTACAACACCTGCAACAACAACAGGAACGACAGCCGGAACAACACCTGGAACAACGCCTGTGACAACGCCGGCTACAACACCTGGAACAACACCTGGAACAACTCCAGGCACCACACCAGGTACTACACCAGGCACCACAGCAGGTAAGGTCAAATTTTGTTTGGGGTTTAAAGAGAGACACACTACTGTACTTTAAAGGAGTTGGGTTCTCTGAATGTCATTTGGCCAGTGCCTTTGTAAGAAGTGTGATTATTTGTCAATTCCAAAGCCAAACAGCAACTGATAATCAATTAAACTAAGCGCACATATCTGGAGTATAGGTATTTAGTTCTACATCAATACATATAACTTTTGATGTTTTCCCTCAGGAACAACTCCCGGAACAACACCTGGAACAACACCAGGCACAACACCAGGTACTACACCAGGCACCACAGCAGGTAAGGTCAAATTTTATTTTGGGTTTGAAGAGAGACACACTACTGTACTTTAAAGGAGTTGGGTTCTCTGAATGTCAATTGGCCAGTGCCTTTGTAAGAAGTTTAAACATTTCTCATTTCCAAAGCCAAACAGCAACTGATAATCAATTAAACTAAGCGCACATATCTGGAGTATAGGTATTTAGTTCTACATCAATACATATAACTTTTGATGTTTTCCCTCAGGAACAACTCCCGAAACAACACCTGGAACAACACCAGGCACAACACCAGGTACTACACCAGGCACCACAGCAGGTAAGGTCAAATTTTGTTTGGGTTTTAAAGAAAGACATACTACTGTGCTTTAAAGGAGTTGGGTTCTCTAAATGTCATTTGGCCAGTGCCTTTGTAAGAAGTTTAAACATTTCTCATTTCCAAAGCCAAACAGCAACTGATAATCAAATGAAGTAAGCGCACTTATCTGGAGTATAGGTATTTAGTTCTATATCAATACATATAACTTTTTATTTTTACCCTTAGGAACAACTCCAGGAACAACACCAGGCACCACACCAGGTACTACACCAGGCACCACAGCAGGTAAGGTCTGTTTGGGTTTTAAAGAAAGACATACTACTGTGCTTTAAAGGAGTTGGGTTCTCTGAATGTCATTTGGACAGTGCCTTTGTAAGAAGTTTAAACATTTCTCATTTCCAAAGCCAAACAGCACCTGATAATCAAATGAAGTAAGCGCACTTATCTGGAGTATAGGTATTTAGTTCTATGTCAATACATATAACTTTTTATTTTTACCCTTAGGAACAACTCCAGGAACAACACCAGGAACCACTCCAGCTACAACACCTGCAACAACGCCAGGAACGACAGCCGGAACAACACCTGGAACAACGCCTGTGACAACGCCAGCTACAACACCTGGAACAACACCTGGAACAACACCAGGCACAACACCAGGTACTACACCAGGCACTACACCAGGTAAGGTCAAATTTTGTTTGGGGTTTAAAGAGAGACACACTACTGTACTTTAAAGGAGTTGGGTTCTCTGAATGTCATTTGGCCAGTGCCTTTGTAAGAAGTGTGATTATTTGTCAATTCCAAAGCCAAACAGCAACTGATAATCAATTAAACTAAGCGCACATATCTGGAGTATAGGTATTTAGTTCTACATCAATACATATAACTTTTGATGTTTTCCCTCAGGAACAACTCCCGGAACAACACCTGGAACAACACCAGGCACAACACCAGGTACTACACCAGGCACCACAGCAGGTAAGGTCAAATTTTATTTTGGGTTTGAAGAGAGACACACTACTGTACTTTAAAGGAGTTGGGTTCTCTGAATGTCAATTGGCCAGTGCCTTTGTAAGAAGTTTAAACATTTCTCATTTCCAAAGCCAAACAGCAACTGATAATCAATTAAACTAAGCGCACATATCTGGAGTATAGGTATTTAGTTCTACATCAATACATATAACTTTTGATGTTTTCCCTCAGGAACAACTCCCGAAACAACACCTGGAACAACACCAGGCACAACACCAGGTACTACACCAGGCACCACAGCAGGTAAGGTCAAATTTTGTTTGGGTTTTAAAGAAAGACATACTACTGTGCTTTAAAGGAGTTGGGTTCTCTAAATGTCATTTGGCCAGTGCCTTTGTAAGAAGTTTAAACATTTCTCATTTCCAAAGCCAAACAGCAACTGATAATCAAATGAAGTAAGCGCACTTATCTGGAGTATAGGTATTTAGTTCTATATCAATACATATAACTTTTTATTTTTACCCTTAGGAACAACTCCAGGAACAACACCAGGCACCACACCAGGTACTACACCAGGCACCACAGCAGGTAAGGTCAAATTTTGTTTGGGTTTTAAAGAAAGACATACTACTGTGCTTTAAAGGAGTTGGGTTCTCTGAATGTCATTTGGCCAGTGCCTTTGTAAGAAGTTTAAACATTTCTCATTTCCAAAGCCAAACAGCACCTGATAATCAAATGAAGTAAGCGCACTTATCTGGAGTATAGGTATTTAGTTCTATATCAATACATATAACTTTTTATTTTTACCCTTAGGAACAACTCCAGGAACAACACCAGGAACCACTCCAGCTACAACACCTGCAACAACGCCAGGAACGACAGCCGGAACAACACCTGGAACAACGCCTGTGACAACGCCAGCTACAACACCTGGAACAACACCTGGAACAACATCAGGCACAACACCAGGTACTACACCAGGCACTACACCAGGTAAGGTCAAATTTTGTTTGGGGTTTGAAGAGAGACATACTACTGTGCTTTAAAGGAGTTGGGTTCTCTGAAAGTCATGAGGCCAATGCCTTTGTAAGAAGTGTGATTATTTGTCAATTCCAAAGCCAAACAGCAACTGATAATCAATTAAACTAAGCGCACATATCTGGAGTATAGGTATTTAGTTCTATATCAATACATATAACTTTTGATGTTTTCCCTCAGGAACAACTCCAGGAACAACATCAGGAACCACTCCAGCTACAACACCTGCAACAACGCCAGGAACGACAGCCGGAACAACACCTGGAACAACGCCTGTGACAACGCCGGCTACAACACCTGGAACAACACCTGGAACAACACCAGGAACCACTCCAGCTACAACACCTGCAACAACGCCAGGAACGACAGCCGGAACAACACCTGGAACAACGCCTGTGACAACGCCAGCTACAACACCTGGAACAACACCTGGAACAACACCAGGCACCACACCAGGTACTACACCAGGCACCACAGCAGGTAAGGTCAAATTTTGTTTGGGTTTTAAAGAAAGACATACTACTGTGCTTTAAAGGAGTTGGGTTCTCTAAATGTCATTTGGCCAGTGCCTTTGTAAGAAGTTTAAACATTTCTCGTTTCCAAAGCCAAACAACAACTGATAATCAAATGAAGTAAGCGCACTTATCTGGAGTATAGGTATTTAGTTCTATATCAATACATATAACTTTTGATGTTTTCCCTCAGGAACAACTCCCGAAACAACACCTGGAACAACACCAGGCACAACACCAGGTACTACACCAGGCACCACAGCAGGTAAGGTCAAATTTTGTTTGGGTTTTAAAGAAAGACATACTACTGTGCTTTAAAGGAGTTGGGTTCTCTAAATGTCATTTGGCCAGTGCCTTTGTAAGAAGTTTAAACATTTCTCATTTCCAAAGCCAAACAGCAACTGATAATCAAATGAAGTAAGCGCACTTATCTGGAGTATAGGTATTTAGTTCTATATCAATACATATAACTTTTTATTTTTACCCTTAGGAACAACTCCAGGAACAACACCAGGCACCACACCAGGTACTACACCAGGCACCACAGCAGGTAAGGTCAAATTTTGTTTGGGTTTTAAAGAAAGACATACTACTGTGCTTTAAAGGAGTTGGGTTCTCTGAATGTCATTTGGCCAGTGCCTTTGTAAGAAGTTTAAACATTTCTCATTTCCAAAGCCAAACAGCACCTGATAATCAAATGAAGTAAGCGCACTTATCTGGAGTATAGGTATTTAGTTCTATATCAATACATATAACTTTTTATTTTTACCCTTAGGAACAACACCAGGAACAACACCAGGAACCACTCCAGCTACAACACCTGCAACAACGCCAGGAACGACAGCCGGAACAACACCTGGAACAACGCCTGTGACAACGCCAGCTACAACACCTGGAACAACACCTGGAACAACATCAGGCACAACACCAGGTACTACACCAGGCACTACACCAGGTAAGGTCAAATTTTGTTTGGGGTTTGAAGAGAGACATACTACTGTGCTTTAAAGGAGTTGGGTTCTCTGAAAGTCATGAGGCCAATGCCTTTGTAAGAAGTGTGATTATTTGTCAATTTCAAAGCCAAACAGCAACTGATAATCAATTAAACTAAGCGCACATATCTGGAGTATAGGTATTTAGTTCTATATCAATACATATAACTTTTGATGTTTTCCCTCAGGAACAACTCCAGGAACAACATCAGGAACCACTCCAGCTACAACACCTGCAACAACGCCAGGAACGACAGCCGGAACAACACCTGGAACAACGCCTGTGACAACGCCGGCTACAACACCTGGAACAACACCTGGAACAACACCAGGAACCACTCCAGCTACAACACCTGCAACAACGCCAGGAACGACAGCCGGAACAACACCTGGAACAACGCCTGTGACAACGCCAGCTACAACACCTGGAACAACACCTGGAACAACACCAGGCACCACACCAGGTACTACACCAGGCACCACAGCAGGTAAGGTCAAATTTTGTTTGGGGTTTAAAGAGAGACACACTACTGTACTTTAAAGGAGTTGGGTTCTCTGAATGTCATTTGGCCAGTGCCTTTGTAAGAAGTGTGATTATTTGTCAATTCCAAAGCCAAACAGCAACTGATAATCAATTAAACTAAGCGCACATATCTGGAGTATAGGTATTTAGTTCTACATCAATACATATAACTTTTGATGTTTTCCCTCAGGAACAACTCCCGGAACAACACCTGGAACAACACCAGGCACAACACCAGGTACTACACCAGGCACCACAGCAGGTAAGGTCAAATTTTGTTTGGGTTTTAAAGAAAGACATACTACTGTACTTTAAAGGAGTTGGGTTCTCTGAATGTCATTTGGCCAGTGCCTTTGTAAGAAGTTTAAACATTTCTCATTTCCAAAGCCAAACAGCAACTGATAATCAAATGAAGTAAGCGCACTTATCTTGAGTATAGGTATTTAGTTCTATATCAATACATATAACTTTTTATTTTTACCCTCAGGAACAACTCCAGGAACAACACCAGGAACCACTCCAGCTACAACACCTGCAACAACGCCAAGAACGACAGCCGGAACAACACCTGGAACAACGCCTGTGACAACGCCAGCTACAACACCTGGAACAACACCTGGAACAACACCAGGCACAACACCAGGTACTACACCAGGCACTACACCAGGTAAGGTCAAATTTTGTTTGGGGTTTGAAGAGAGACATACTACTGTGCTTTAAAGGAGTTGGGTTCTCTGAAAGTCATGTGGCCAATGCCTTTGTAAGAAGTGTGATTATTTGTCAATTCCAAAGCCAAACAGCAACTGATAATCAATTAAACTAAGCGCACATATCTGGAGTATAGGTATTTAGTTCTATATCAATACATATAACTTTTGATGTTTTCCCTCAGGAACAACTCCAGGAACAACATCAGGAACCACTCCAGCTACAACACCTGCAACAACGCCAGGAACAACAGCCGGAACAACACCTGGAACAACGCCTGTGACAACGCCGGCTACAACACCTGGAACAACACCTGGAACAACACCAGGAACCACTCCAGCTACAACACCTGCAACAACGCCAGGAACGACAGCCGGAACAACACCTGGAACAACGCCTGTGACAACGCCGGCTACAACACCTGGAACAACACCTGGAACAACACCAGGCACCACACCAGGTACTACACCAGGCACCACAGCAGGTAAGGTCAAATTTTGTTTGGGGTTTAAAGAGAGACACACTACTGTACTTTAAAGGAGTTGGGTTCTCTGAATGTCATTTGGCCAGTGCCTTTGTAAGAAGTGTGATTATTTGTCAATTCCAAAGCCAAACAGCAACTGATAATCAATTAAACTAAGCGCACATAACTGGAGTATAGGTATTTAGTTCTATATCAATACATAATAACTTTTGATGTTTTCCCTCAGGAACAACTCCCGGAACAACACCTGGAACAACACCAGGCACAACACCAGGTACTACACCAGGCACCACAGCAGGTAAGGTCAAATTTTATTTGGGGTTTGAAGAGAGACACACTACTGTACTTTAAAGGAGTTGGGTTCTCTGAATGTCATTTGGCCAGGGCCTTTGTAAGAAGTTTAAACATTTCTCATTTCCAAAGCCAAACAGCAACTGATAATCAATTAAACTAAGCCCACATATCTGGAGTACAGGTATTTAGTTCTATATCAATACATATAACTTTTGATGTTTTCCCTCAGGAACAACTCCCGGAACAACACCTGGAACAACACCAGGCACAACACCAGGTACTACACCAGGCACCACAGCAGGTAAGGTCAAATTTTGTTTGGGTTTTAAAGAAAGACATACTACTGTGCTTTAAAGGAGTTGGGTTCTCTGAATGTCATTTGGCCAGTGCCTTTGTAAGAAGTTTAAACATTTCTCATTTCCAAAGCCAAACAGCAACTGATAATCAAATGAAGTAAGCGCACTTATCTGGAGTATAGGTATTTAGTTCTATATCAATACATATAACTTTTTATTTTTACCCTTAGGAACAACTCCAGGAACAACACCAGGAACCACTCCAGCTACAACACCTGCAACAACGCCAGGAACGACAGCCGGAACAACACCTGGAACAACGCCTGTGACAACGCCAGCTACAACACCTGGAACAACACCTGGAACAACACTAGGCACAACACCAGGTACTACACCAGGCACTACACCAGGTAAGGTCAAATTTTGTTTGGGGTTTGAAGAGAGACATACTACTGTGCTTTAAAGGAGTTGGGTTCTCTGAAAGTCATGTGGCCAATGCCTTTGTAAGAAGTGTGATTATTTGTCAATTCCAAAGCCAAACAGCAACTGATAATCAATTAAACTAAGCGCACATATCTGGAGTATAGGTATTTAGTTCTATATCAATACATATAACTTTTGATGTTTTCCCTCAGGAACAACTCCAGGAACAACATCAGGAACCACTCCAGCTACAACACCTGCAACAACGCCAGGAACGACAGCCGGAACAACACCTGGAACAACGCCTGTGACAACGCCGGCTACAACACCTGGAACAACAACAGGAACCACTCCAGCTACAACACCTGCAACAACGCCAGGAACGACAGCCGGAACAACACCTGGAACAACGCCTGTGACAACGCCGGCTACAACACCTGGAACAACACCTGGAACAACACCAGGCACCACACCAGGTACTACACCAGGCACCACAGCAGGTAAGGTTAAATTTTGTTTGGGGTTTAAAGAGAGACACACTACTGTACTTTAAAGGAGTTGGGTTCTCTGAATGTCATTTGGCCAGTGCCTTTGTAAGAAGTGTGATTATTTGTCAATTCCAAAGCCAAACAGCAACTGATAATCAATTAAACTAAGCGCACATAACTGGAGTATAGGTATTTAGTTCTATATCAATACATAATAACTTTTGATGTTTTCCCTCAGGAACAACTCCCGGAACAACACCTGGAACAACACCAGGCACAACACCAGGTACTACACCAGGCACCACAGCAGGTAAGGTCAAATTTTATTTGGGGTTTGAAGAGAGACACACTACTGTACTTTAAAGGAGTTGGGTTCTCTGAATGTCATTTGGCCAGGGCCTTTGTAAGAAGTTTAAACATTTCTCATTTCCAAAGCCAAACAGCAACTGATAATCAATTAAACTAAGCGCACATATCTGGAGTACAGGTATTTAGTTCTATATCAATACATATAGTTTTTGATGTTTTCCCTCAGGAACAACTCCCGGAACAACACCTGGAACAACACCAGGCACAACACCAGGTACTACACCAGGCACCACAGCAGGTAAGGTCAAATTTTGTTTGGGTTTTAAAGAAAGACATACTACTGTGCTTTAAAGGAGTTGGGTTCTCTGAATGTCATTTGGCCAGTGCCTTTGTAAGAAGTTTAAACATTTCTCATTTCCAAAGCCAAACAGCAACTGATAATCAAATGAAGTAAGCGCACTTATCTGGAGTATAGGTATTTAGTTCTATATCAATACATATAACTTTTTATTTTTACCCTTAGGAACAACTCCAGGAACAACACCAGGAACCACTCCAGCTACAACACCTGCAACAACGCCAGGAACGACAGCCGGAACAACACCTGGAACAACGCCTGTGACAACGCCAGCTACAACACCTGGAACAACACCTGGAACAACACTAGGCACAACACCAGGTACTACACCAGGCACTACACCAGGTAAGGTCAAATTTTGTTTGGGGTTTGGAGAGAGACATACTACTGTGCTTTAAAGGAGTTGGGTTCTCTGAAAGTCATGTGGCCAATGCCTTTGTAAGAAGTGTGATTATTTGTCAATTCCAAAGCCAAACAGCAACTGAAAATCAATTAAACTAAGCGCACATATCTGGAGTATAGGTATTTAGTTCTATATCAATACATATAACTTTTGATGTTTTCCCTCAGGAACAACTCCAGGAACAACATCAGGAACCACTCCAGCTACAACACCTGCAACAACGCCAGGAACGACAGCCGGAACAACACCTGGAACAACGCCTGTGACAACGCCGGCTACAACACCTGGAACAACACCAGGAACCACTCCAGCTACAACACCTGCAACAACGCCAGGAACGACAGCCGGAACAACACCTGGAACAACGCCTGTGACAACGCCGGCTACAACACCTGGAACAACACCTGGAACAACACCAGGCACCACACCAGGTACTACACCAGGCACCACAGCAGGTAAGGTCAAATTATGTTTGGGGTTTAAAGAGAGACACACTACTGTACTTTAAAGGAGTTGGGTTCTCTGAATGTCATTTGGCCAGTGCCTTTGTAAGAAGTGTGATTATTTGTCAATTCCAAAGCCAAACAGCAACTGATAATCAATTAAACTAAGCGCACATATCTGGAGTATAGGTATTTAGTTCTATATCAATACATAATAACTTTTGATGTTTTCCCTCAGGAACAACTCCCGGAACAACACCTGGAACATCACCAGGCACAACACCAGGTACTACACCAGGCACCACAGCAGGTAAGGTCAAATTTTGTTTGGGGTTTAAAGAGAGACACACTACTGTACTTTAAAGGAGTTGGGTTCTCTGAATGTCATTTGGCCAGTGCCTTTGTAAGAAGTGTGATTATTTTTCAATTCCAAAGCCAAACAGCAACTGATAATCAATTAAACTAAGCGCACATATCTGGAGTATAGGTATTTAGTTCTATATCAATACATATAACTTTTGATGTTTTCCCTCAGGAACAACTCCAGGAACAACATCAGGAACCTCTCCAGCTACAACACCTGCAACAACGCTAGGAACAACAGCCGGAACAACACCTGGAACAACGCCTGTGACAACGCCGGCTACAACACCTGGAACAACACCTGGAACAACACCAGGAACCACTCCAGCTACAACACCTGGAACAACGCCAGGAACGACAGCCGGAACAACACCTGGAACAACGCCTGTGACAACGCCGGCTACAACACCTGGAACAACACCTGGAACAACACCAGGCACCACACCAGGTACTACACCAGGCACCACAGCAGGTAAGGTCAAATTTTGTTTGGGGTTTAAAGAGAGACACACTACTGTACTTTAAAGGAGTTGGGTTCTCTGAATGTCATTTGGCCAGTGCCTTTGTAAGAAGTGTGATTATTTGTCAATTCCAAAGCCAAACAGCAACTGATAATCAATTAAACTAAGCGCACATAACTGGAGTATAGGTATTTAGTTCTATATCAATACATAATAACTTTTGATGTTTTCCCTCAGGAACAACTCCCGGAACAACACCTGGAACAACACCAGGCACAACACCAGGTACTACACCAGGCACCACAGCAGGTAAGGTCAAATTTTGTTTGGGTTTTAAAGAAAGACATACTACTGTGCTTTAAAGGAGTTGGGTTCTCTAAATGTCATTTGGCCAGTGCCTTTGTAAGAAGTTTTAACATTTCTCATTTCCAAAGCCAAACAGCAACTGATAATCAAATGAAGTAAGCGCACTTATCTGGAGTATAGGTATTTAGTTCTATATCAATACATATAACTTTTTATTTTTACCCTTAGGAACAACTCCAGGAACAACACCAGGCACCACACCAGGTACTACACCAGGCACCACAGCAGGTAAGGTCAAATTTTGTTTGGGTTTTAAAGAAAGACATACTACTGTGCTTTAAAGGAGTTGGGTTCTCTGAATGTAATTTGGCCAGTGCCTTTGTAAGAAGTTTAAACATTTCTCATTTCCAAAGCCAAACAGCACCTGATAATCAAATGAAGTAAGCGCACTTATCTGGAGTATAGGTATTTAGTTCTATATCAATACATATAACTTTTTATTTTTACCCTTAGGAACAACTCCAGGAACAACACCAGGAACCACTCCAGCTACAACACCTGCAACAACGCCAGGAACGACAGCCGGAACAACACCTGGAACAACGCCTGTGACAACGCCAGCTACAACACCTGGAACAACACCTGGAACAACACTAGGCACAACACCAGGTACTACACAAGGCACTACACCAGGTAAGGTCAAATTTTGTTTGGGGTTTGAAGAGAGACATACTACTGTGCTTTAAAGGAGTTGGGTTCTCTGAAAGTCATGTGGCCAATGCCTTTGTAAGAAGTGTGATTATTTGTCAATTCCAAAGCCAAACAGCAACTGATAATCAATTAAACTAAGCGCACATATCTGGAGTATAGGTATTTAGTTCTATATCAATACATATAACTTTTGATGTTTTCCCTCAGGAACAACTCCAGGAACAACATCAGGAACCACTCCAGCTACAACACCTGCAACAACGCCAGGAACGATAGCCGGAACAACACCTGGAACAACGCCTGTGACAACGCCGGCTACCACACCTGCAACAACACCTGGAACAACACCAGGAACCACTCCAGCTACAACACCTGCAACAACGCCAGGAACGACAGCCGGAACAACACCTGGAACAACGCCTGTGACAACGCCGGCTACAACACCTGGAACAACACCTGGAACAACACCAGGCACCACACCAGGTACTACACCAGGCACCACAGCAGGTAAGGTCAAATTTCGTTTGGGGTTTAAAGAGAGACACACTACTGTACTTTAAAGGAGTTGGGTTCTCTGAATGTCATTTGGCCAGTGCCTTTGTAAGAAGTGTGATTATTTTTCAATTCCAAAGCCAAACAGCAACTGATAATCAATTAAACTAAGCGCACATATCTGGAGTATAGGTATTTAGTTCTATATCAATACATATAACTTTTGATGTTTTCCCTCAGGAACAACTCCCGGAACAACACCTGGAACAACACCAGGCACAACACCAGGTACTACACCAGGCACCACAGCAGGTAAGGTCAAATTTTATTTTGGGTTTAAAGAGAGACACACTACTGTACTTTAAAGGAGTTGGGTTCTCTGAATGTCATTTGGCCAGTGCCTTTGTAAGAAGTGTGATTATTTGTCAATTCCAAAGCCAAACAGCAACTGATAATCAATTAAACTAAGCGCACATATCTGGAGTATAGGTATTTAGTTCTATATCAATACATAATAACTTTTGATGTTTTCCCTCAGGAACAACTCCCGGAACAACACCTGGAACAACACCAGGCACAACACCAGGTACTACACCAGGCACCACAGCAGGTAAGGTCAAATTTTGTTTGGGTTTTAAAGAAAGACATACTACTGTGCTTTAAAGGAGTTGGGTTCTCTAAATGTCATTTGGCCAGTGCCTTTGTAAGAAGTTTAAACATTTCTCATTTCCAAAGCCAAACAGCAACTGATAATCAAATGAAGTAAGCGCACTTATCTGGAGTATAGGTATTTAGTTCTATATCAATACATATAACTTTTTATTTTTACCCTTAGGAACAACTCCAGGAACAACACCAGGCACCACACCAGGTACTACACCAGTCACCACAGCAGGTAAGGTCAAATTTTGTTTGGGTTTTAAAGAAAGACATACTACTGTGCTTTAAAGGAGTTGGGTTCTCTGAATGTCATTTGGCCAGTGCCTTTGTAAGAAGTGTGATTATTTTTCAATTCCAAAGCCAAACAGCAACTGATAATCAATTAAACTAAGCGCACATATCTGGAGTATAGGTATTTAGTTCTATATCAATACATATAACTTTTGATGTTTTCCCTCAGGAACAACTCCCGGAACAACACCTGGAACAACACCAGGCACAACACCAGGTACTACACCAGGCACCACAGCAGGTAAGGTCAAATTTTATTTTGGGTTTGAAGAGAGACACACTACTGTACTTTAAAGGAGTTGGGTTCTCTGAATGTCATTTGGCCAGTGCCTTTGTAAGAAGTTTAAACATTTCTCATTTCCAAAGCCAAACAGCACCTGATAATCAAATGAAGTAAGCGCACTTATCTGGAGTATAGGTATTTAGTTCTATATCAATACATATAACTTTTTATTTTTACCCTTAGGAACAACTCCAGGAACAACACCAGGAACCACTCCAGCTACAACACCTGCAACAACGCCAGGAACGACAGCCGGAACAACACCTGGAACAACGCCTGTGACAACGCCAGCTACAACACCTGGAACAACACCTGGAACAACACTAGGCACAACACCAGGTACTACACCAGGCACTACACCAGGTAAGGTCAAATTTTGTTTGGGGTTTGAAGAGAGACATACTACTGTGCTTTAAAGGAGTTGGGTTCTCTGAAAGTCATGTGGCCAATGCCTTTGTAAGAAGTGTGATTATTTGTCAATTCCAAAGCCAAACAGCAACTGATAATCAATTAAACTAAGCGCACATATCTGGAGTATAGGTATTTAGTTCTATATCAATACATAATAACTTTTGATGTTTTCCCTCAGGAACAACTCCCGGAACAACACCTGGAACATCACCAGGCACAACACCAGGTACTACACCAGGCACCACAGCAGGTAAGGTCAAATTTTGTTTGGGGTTTAAAGAGAGACACACTACTGTACGTTAAAGGAGTTGGGTTCTCTGAATGTCATTTGGCCAGTGCCTTTGTAAGAAGTGTGATTATTTTTCAATTCCAAAGCCAAACAGCAACTGATAATCAATTAAACTAAGCGCACATATCTGGAGTATAGGTATTTAGTTCTATATCAATACATATAACTTTTGATGTTTTCCCTCAGGAACAACTCCAGGAACAACATCAGGAACCACTCCAGCTACAACACCTGCAACAACGCCAGGAACGACAGCCGGAACAACACCTGGAACAACGCCTGTGACAACGCCGGCTACAACACCTGGAACAACACCAGGAACCACTCCAGCTACAACACCTGCAACAACGCCAGGAACGACAGCCGGAACAACACCTGGAACAACGCCTGTGACAACGCCGGCTACAACACCTGGAACAACACCTGGAACAACACCAGGCACCACACCAGGTACTACACCAGGCACCACAGCAGGTAAGGTCAAATTATGTTTGGGGTTTAAAGAGAGACACACTACTGTACTTTAAAGGAGTTGGGTTCTCTGAATGTCATTTGGCCAGTGCCTTTGTAAGAAGTGTGATTATTTGTCAATTCCAAAGCCAAACAGCAACTGATAATCAATTAAACTAAGCGCACATATCTGGAGTATAGGTATTTAGTTCTATATCAATACATAATAACTTTTGATGTTTTCCCTCAGGAACAACTCCCGGAACAACACCTGGAACATCACCAGGCACAACACCAGGTACTACACCAGGCACCACAGCAGGTAAGGTCAAATTTTGTTTGGGGTTTAAAGAGAGACACACTACTGTACTTTAAAGGAGTTGGGTTCTCTGAATGTCATTTGGCCAGTGCCTTTGTAAGAAGTGTGATTATTTTTCAATTCCAAAGCCAAACAGCAACTGATAATCAATTAAACTAAGCGCACATATCTGGAGTATAGGTATTTAGTTCTATATCAATACATATAACTTTTGATGTTTTCCCTCAGGAACAACTCCAGGAACAACATCAGGAACCTCTCCAGCTACAACACCTGCAACAACGCTAGGAACAACAGCCGGAACAACACCTGGAACAACGCCTGTGACAACGCCGGCTACAACACCTGGAACAACACCTGGAACAACACCAGGAACCACTCCAGCTACAACACCTGGAACAACGCCAGGAACGACAGCCGGAACAACACCTGGAACAACGCCTGTGACAACGCCGGCTACAACACCTGGAACAACACCTGGAACAACACCAGGCACCACACCAGGTACTACACCAGGCACCACAGCAGGTAAGGTCAAATTTTGTTTGGGGTTTAAAGAGAGACACACTACTGTACTTTAAAGGAGTTGGGTTCTCTAAATGTCATTTGGCCAGTGCCTTTGTAAGAAGTGTGATTATTTGTCAATTCCAAAGCCAAACAGCAACTGATAATCAATTAAACTAAGCGCACATAACTGGAGTATAGGTATTTAGTTCTATATCAATACATAATAACTTTTGATGTTTTCCCTCAGGAACAACTCCCGGAACAACACCTGGAACAACACCAGGCACAACACCAGGTACTACACCAGGCACCACAGCAGGTAAGGTCAAATTTTGTTTGGGTTTTAAAGAAAGACATACTACTGTGCTTTAAAGGAGTTGGGTTCTCTAAATGTCATTTGGCCAGTGCCTTTGTAAGAAGTTTTAACATTTCTCATTTCCAAAGCCAAACAGCAACTGATAATCAAATGAAGTAAGCGCACTTATCTGGAGTATAGGTATTTAGTTCTATATCAATACATATAACTTTTTATTTTTACCCTTAGGAACAACTCCAGGAACAACACCAGGCACCACACCAGGTACTACACCAGGCACCACAGCAGGTAAGGTCAAATTTTGTTTGGGTTTTAAAGAAAGACATACTACTGTGCTTTAAAGGAGTTGGGTTCTCTGAATGTAATTTGGCCAGTGCCTTTGTAAGAAGTTTAAACATTTCTCATTTCCAAAGCCAAACAGCACCTGATAATCAAATGAAGTAAGCGCACTTATCTGGAGTATAGGTATTTAGTTCTATATCAATACATATAACTTTTTATTTTTACCCTTAGGAACAACTCCAGGAACAACACCAGGAACCACTCCAGCTACAACACCTGCAACAACGCCAGGAACGACAGCCGGAACAACACCTGGAACAACGCCTGTGACAACGCCAGCTACAACACCTGGAACAACACCTGGAACAACACTAGGCACAACACCAGGTACTACACAAGGCACTACACCAGGTAAGGTCAAATTTTGTTTGGGGTTTGAAGAGAGACATACTACTGTGCTTTAAAGGAGTTGGGTTCTCTGAAAGTCATGTGGCCAATGCCTTTGTAAGAAGTGTGATTATTTGTCAATTCCAAAGCCAAACAGCAACTGATAATCAATTAAACTAAGCGCACATATCTGGAGTATAGGTATTTAGTTCTATATCAATACATATAACTTTTGATGTTTTCCCTCAGGAACAACTCCAGGAACAACATCAGGAACCACTCCAGCTACAACACCTGCAACAACGCCAGGAACGATAGCCGGAACAACACCTGGAACAACGCCTGTGACAACGCCGGCTACAACACCTGCAACAACACCTGGAACAACACCAGGAACCACTCCAGCTACAACACCTGCAACAACGCCAGGAACGACAGCCGGAACAACACCTGGAACAACGCCTGTGACAACGCCGGCTACAACACCTGGAACAACACCTGGAACAACACCAGGCACCACACCAGGTACTACACCAGGCACCACAGCAGGTAAGGTCAAATTTCGTTTGGGGTTTAAAGAGAGACACACTACTGTACTTTAAAGGAGTTGGGTTCTCTGAATGTCATTTGGCCAGTGCCTTTGTAAGAAGTGTGATTATTTTTCAATTCCAAAGCCAAACAGCAACTGATAATCAATTAAACTAAGCGCACATATCTGGAGTATAGGTATTTAGTTCTATATCAATACATATAACTTTTGATGTTTTCCCTCAGGAACAACTCCCGGAACAACACCTGGAACAACACCAGGCACAACACCAGGTACTACACCAGGCACCACAGCAGGTAAGGTCAAATTTTATTTTGGGTTTGAAGAGAGACACACTACTGTACTTTAAAGGAGTTGGGTTCTCTGAATGTCATTTGGCCAGTGCCTTTGTAAGAAGTGTGATTATTTGTCAATTCCAAAGCCAAACAGCAACTGATAATCAATTAAACTAAGCGCACATATCTGGAGTATAGGTATTTAGTTCTATATCAATACATAATAACTTTTGATGTTTTCCCTCAGGAACAACTCCCGGAACAACACCTGGAACAACACCAGGCACAACACCAGGTACTACACCAGGCACCACAGCAGGTAAGGTCAAATTTTGTTTGGGTTTTAAAGAAAGACATACTACTGTGCTTTAAAGGAGTTGGGTTCTCTAAATGTCATTTGGCCAGTGCCTTTGTAAGAAGTTTAAACATTTCTCATTTCCAAAGCCAAACAGCAACTGATAATCAAATGAAGTAAGCGCACTTATCTGGAGTATAGGTATTTAGTTCTATATCAATACATATAACTTTTTATTTTTACCCTTAGGAACAACTCCAGGAACAACACCAGGCACCACACCAGGTACTACACCAGTCACCACAGCAGGTAAGGTCAAATTTTGTTTGGGTTTTAAAGAAAGACATACTACTGTGCTTTAAAGGAGTTGGGTTCTCTGAATGTCATTTGGCCAGTGCCTTTGTAAGAAGTGTGATTATTTTTCAATTCCAAAGCCAAACAGCAACTGATAATCAATTAAACTAAGCGCACATATCTGGAGTATAGGTATTTAGTTCTATATCAATACATATAACTTTTGATGTTTTCCCTCAGGAACAACTCCCGGAACAACACCTGGAACAACACCAGGCACAACACCAGGTACTACACCAGGCACCACAGCAGGTAAGGTCAAATTTTATTTTGGGTTTGAAGAGAGACACACTACTGTACTTTAAAGGAGTTGGGTTCTCTGAATGTCATTTGGCCAGTGCCTTTGTAAGAAGTTTAAACATTTCTCATTTCCAAAGCCAAACAGCACCTGATAATCAAATGAAGTAAGCGCACTTATCTGGAGTATAGGTATTTAGTTCTATATCAATACATATAACTTTTTATTTTTACCCTTAGGAACAACTCCAGGAACAACACCAGGAACCACTCCAGCTACAACACCTGTAACAACGCCAGGAACAACAGCCGGAACAACACCTGGAACAACGCCTGTGACAACGCCGGCTACAACACCTGGAACAACACCTGGAACAACACTAGGCACAACACCAGGTACTACACCAGGCACTACACCAGGTAAGGTCAAATTTTGTTTGGGGTTTGAAGAGAGACATACTACTGTGCTTTAAAGGAGTTGGGTTCTCTGAAAGTCATGTGGCCAATGCCTTTGTAAGAAGTGTGATTATTTGTCAATTCCAAAGCCAAACAGCAACTGATAATCAATTAAACTAAGCGCACATATCTGGAGTATAGGTATTTAGTTCTATATCAATACATAATAACTTTTGATGTTTTCCCTCAGGAACAACTCCCGGAACAACACCTGGAACATCACCAGGCACAACACCAGGTACTACACCAGGCACCACAGCAGGTAAGGTCAAATTTTGTTTGGGGTTTAAAGAGAGACACACTACTGTACGTTAAAGGAGTTGGGTTCTCTGAATGTCATTTGGCCAGTGCCTTTGTAAGAAGTGTGATTATTTTTCAATTCCAAAGCCAAACAGCAACTGATAATCAATTAAACTAAGCGCACATATCTGGAGTATAGGTATTTAGTTCTATATCAATACATATAACTTTTGATGTTTTCCCTCAGGAACAACTCCAGGAACAACATCAGGAACCTCTCCAGCTACAACACCTGCAACAACGCTAGGAACAACAGCCGGAACAACACCTGGAACAACGCCTGTGACAACGCCGGCTACAACACCTGGAACAACACCTGGAACAACACCAGGAACCACTCCAGCTACAACACCTGGAACAACGCCAGGAACGACAGCCGGAACAACACCTGGAACAACGCCTGTGACAACGCCGGCTACAACACCTGGAACAACACCTGGAACAACACCAGGCACCACACCAGGTACTACACCAGGCACCACAGCAGGTAAGGTCAAATTTTGTTTGGGGTTTAAAGAGAGACACACTACTGTACTTTAAAGGAGTTGGGTTCTCTGAATGTCATTTGGCCAGTGCCTTTGTAAGAAGTGTGATTATTTGTCAATTCCAAAGCCAAACAGCAACTGATAATCAATTAAACTAAGCGCACATAACTGGAGTATAGGTATTTAGTTCTATATCAATACATAATAACTTTTGATGTTTTCCCTCAGGAACAACTCCCGGAACAACACCTGGAACAACACCAGGCACAACACCAGGTACTACACCAGGCACCACAGCAGGTAAGGTCAAATTTTGTTTGGGTTTTAAAGAAAGACATACTACTGTGCTTTAAAGGAGTTGGGTTCTCTAAATGTCATTTGGCCAGTGCCTTTGTAAGAAGTTTTAACATTTCTCATTTCCAAAGCCAAACAGCAACTGATAATCAAATGAAGTAAGCGCACTTATCTGGAGTATAGGTATTTAGTTCTATATCAATACATATAACTTTTTATTTTTACCCTTAGGAACAACTCCAGGAACAACACCAGGCACCACACCAGGTACTACACCAGGCACCACAGCAGGTAAGGTCAAATTTTGTTTGGGTTTTAAAGAAAGACATACTACTGTGCTTTAAAGGAGTTGGGTTCTCTGAATGTAATTTGGCCAGTGCCTTTGTAAGAAGTTTAAACATTTCTCATTTCCAAAGCCAAACAGCACCTGATAATCAAATGAAGTAAGCGCACTTATCTGGAGTATAGGTATTTAGTTCTATATCAATACATATAACTTTTTATTTTTACCCTTAGGAACAACTCCAGGAACAACACCAGGAACCACTCCAGCTACAACACCTGCAACAACGCCAGGAACGACAGCCGGAACAACACCTGGAACAACGCCTGTGACAACGCCAGCTACAACACCTGGAACAACACCTGGAACAACACTAGGCACAACACCAGGTACTACACAAGGCACTACACCAGGTAAGGTCAAATTTTGTTTGGGGTTTGAAGAGAGACATACTACTGTGCTTTAAAGGAGTTGGGTTCTCTGAAAGTCATGTGGCCAATGCCTTTGTAAGAAGTGTGATTATTTGTCAATTCCAAAGCCAAACAGCAACTGATAATCAATTAAACTAAGCGCACATATCTGGAGTATAGGTATTTAGTTCTATATCAATACATATAACTTTTGATGTTTTCCCTCAGGAACAACTCCAGGAACAACATCAGGAACCACTCCAGCTACAACACCTGCAACAACGCCAGGAACGATAGCCGGAACAACACCTGGAACAACGCCTGTGACAACGCCGGCTACAACACCTGCAACAACACCTGGAACAACACCAGGAACCACTCCAGCTACAACACCTGCAACAACGCCAGGAACGACAGCCGGAACAACACCTGGAACAACGCCTGTGACAACGCCGGCTACAACACCTGGAACAACACCTGGAACAACACCAGGCACCACACCAGGTACTACACCAGGCACCACAGCAGGTAAGGTCAAATTTCGTTTGGGGTTTAAAGAGAGACACACTACTGTACTTTAAAGGAGTTGGGTTCTCTGAATGTCATTTGGCCAGTGCCTTTGTAAGAAGTGTGATTATTTTTCAATTCCAAAGCCAAACAGCAACTGATAATCAATTAAACTAAGCGCACATATCTGGAGTATAGGTATTTAGTTCTATATCAATACATATAACTTTTGATGTTTTCCCTCAGGAACAACTCCCGGAACAACACCTGGAACAACACCAGGCACAACACCAGGTACTACACCAGGCACCACAGCAGGTAAGGTCAAATTTTATTTTGGGTTTGAAGAGAGACACACTACTGTACTTTAAAGGAGTTGGGTTCTCTGAATGTCATTTGGCCAGTGCCTTTGTAAGAAGTGTGATTATTTTTCAATTCCAAAGCCAAACAGCAACTGATAATCAATTAAACTAAGCGCACATATCTGGAGTAAAGGTATTTAGTTCTATATCAATACATAATAACTTTTGATGTTTTCCCTCAGGAACAACTCCCGGAACAACACCTGGAACAACACCAGGCACAACACCAGGTACTACACCAGGCACCACAGCAGGTAAGGTCAAATTTTGTTTGGGTTTTAAAGAAAGACATACTACTGTGCTTTAAAGGAGTTGGGTTCTCTAAATGTCATTTGGCCAGTGCCTTTGTAAGAAGTTTAAACATTTCTCATTTCCAAAGCCAAACAGCAACTGATAATTAAATGAAGTAAGCGCACTTATCTGGAGTATAGGTATTTAGTTCTATATCAATACATATAACTTTTTATTTTTACCCTTAGGAACAACTCCAGGAACAACACCAGGCACCACACCAGGTACTACACCAGTCACCACAGCAGGTAAGGTCAAATTTTGTTTGGGTTTTAAAGAAAGACATACTACTGTGCTTTAAAGGAGTTGGGTTCTCTGAATGTCATTTGGCCAGTGCCTTTGTAAGAAGTGTGATTATTTTTCAATTCCAAAGCCAAACAGCAACTGATAATCAATTAAACTAAGCGCACATATCTGGAGTATAGGTATTTAGTTCTATATCAATACATATAACTTTTGATGTTTTCCCTCAGGAACAACTCCCGGAACAACACCTGGAACAACACCAGGCACAACACCAGGTACTACACCAGGCACCACAGCAGGTAAGGTCAAATTTTATTTTGGGTTTGAAGAGAGACACACTACTGTACTTTAAAGGAGTTGGGTTCTCTGAATGTCATTTGGCCAGTGCCTTTGTAAGAAGTTTAAACATTTCTCATTTCCAAAGCCAAACAGCACCTGATAATCAAATGAAGTAAGCGCACTTATCTGGAGTATAGGTATTTAGTTCTATATCAATACATATAACTTTTTATTTTTACCCTTAGGAACAACTCCAGGAACAACACCAGGAACCACTCCAGCTACAACACCTGCAACAACGCCAGGAACAACAGCCGGAACCACTCCAGCTACAACACCTGCAACAACGCCAGGAACAACAGCCGGAACAACACCTGGAACAACGCCTGTGACAACGCCGGCTACAACACCTGGAACAACACCTGGAACAACACTAGGCACAACACCAGGTACTACACCAGGCACTACACCAGGTAAGGTCAAATTTTGTTTGGGGTTTAAAGAGAGACACACTACTGTACTTTAAAGGAGTTGGGTTCTCTGAATGTCATTTGGCCAGTGCCTTTGTAAGAAGTGTGATTATTTGTCAATTCCAAAGCCAAACAGCAACTGATAATCAATTAAACTAAGCGCACATAACTGGAGTATAGGTATTTAGTTCTATATCAATACATAATAACTTTTGATGTTTTCCCTCAGGAACAACTCCCGGAACAACACCTGGAACAACACCAGGCACAACACCAGGTACTACACCAGGCACCACAGCAGGTAAGGTCAAATTTTGTTTGGGTTTTAAAGAAAGACATACTACTGTGCTTTAAAGGAGTTGGGTTCTCTAAATGTCATTTGGCCAGTGCCTTTGTAAGAAGTTTTAACATTTCTCATTTCCAAAGCCAAACAGCAACTGATAATCAAATGAAGTAAGCGCACTTATCTGGAGTATAGGTATTTAGTTCTATATCAATACATATAACTTTTTATTTTTACCCTTAGGAACAACTCCAGGAACAACACCAGGCACCACACCAGGTACTACACCAGGCACCACAGCAGGTAAGGTCAAATTTTGTTTGGGTTTTAAAGAAAGACATACTACTGTGCTTTAAAGGAGTTGGGTTCTCTGAATGTAATTTGGCCAGTGCCTTTGTAAGAAGTTTAAACATTTCTCATTTCCAAAGCCAAACAGCACCTGATAATCAAATGAAGTAAGCGCACTTATCTGGAGTATAGGTATTTAGTTCTATATCAATACATATAACTTTTTATTTTTACCCTTAGGAACAACTCCAGGAACAACACCAGGAACCACTCCAGCTACAACACCTGCAACAACGCCAGGAACGACAGCCGGAACAACACCTGGAACAACGCCTGTGACAACGCCAGCTACAACACCTGGAACAACACCTGGAACAACACTAGGCACAACACCAGGTACTACACAAGGCACTACACCAGGTAAGGTCAAATTTTGTTTGGGGTTTGAAGAGAGACATACTACTGTGCTTTAAAGGAGTTGGGTTCTCTGAAAGTCATGTGGCCAATGCCTTTGTAAGAAGTGTGATTATTTGTCAATTCCAAAGCCAAACAGCAACTGATAATCAATTAAACTAAGCGCACATATCTGGAGTATAGGTATTTAGTTCTATATCAATACATATAACTTTTGATGTTTTCCCTCAGGAACAACTCCAGGAACAACATCAGGAACCACTCCAGCTACAACACCTGCAACAACGCCAGGAACGATAGCCGGAACAACACCTGGAACAACGCCTGTGACAACGCCGGCTACAACACCTGCAACAACACCTGGAACAACACCAGGAACCACTCCAGCTACAACACCTGCAACAACGCCAGGAACGACAGCCGGAACAACACCTGGAACAACGCCTGTGACAACGCCGGCTACAACACCTGGAACAACACCTGGAACAACACCAGGCACCACACCAGGTACTACACCAGGCACCACAGCAGGTAAGGTCAAATTTCGTTTGGGGTTTAAAGAGAGACACACTACTGTACTTTAAAGGAGTTGGGTTCTCTGAATGTCATTTGGCCAGTGCCTTTGTAAGAAGTGTGATTATTTTTCAATTCCAAAGCCAAACAGCAACTGATAATCAATTAAACTAAGCGCACATATCTGGAGTATAGGTATTTAGTTCTATATCAATACATATAACTTTTGATGTTTTCCCTCAGGAACAACTCCCGGAACAACACCTGGAACAACACCAGGCACAACACCAGGTACTACACCAGGCACCACAGCAGGTAAGGTCAAATTTTATTTTGGGTTTGAAGAGAGACACACTACTGTACTTTAAAGGAGTTGGGTTCTCTGAATGTCATTTGGCCAGTGCCTTTGTAAGAAGTGTGATTATTTTTCAATTCCAAAGCCAAACAGCAACTGATAATCAATTAAACTAAGCGCACATATCTGGAGTAAAGGTATTTAGTTCTATATCAATACATAATAACTTTTGATGTTTTCCCTCAGGAACAACTCCCGGAACAACACCTGGAACAACACCAGGCACAACACCAGGTACTACACCAGGCACCACAGCAGGTAAGGTCAAATTTTGTTTGGGTTTTAAAGAAAGACATACTACTGTGCTTTAAAGGAGTTGGGTTCTCTAAATGTCATTTGGCCAGTGCCTTTGTAAGAAGTTTAAACATTTCTCATTTCCAAAGCCAAACAGCAACTGATAATTAAATGAAGTAAGCGCACTTATCTGGAGTATAGGTATTTAGTTCTATATCAATACATATAACTTTTTATTTTTACCCTTAGGAACAACTCCAGGAACAACACCAGGCACCACACCAGGTACTACACCAGTCACCACAGCAGGTAAGGTCAAATTTTGTTTGGGTTTTAAAGAAAGACATACTACTGTGCTTTAAAGGAGTTGGGTTCTCTGAATGTCATTTGGCCAGTGCCTTTGTAAGAAGTGTGATTATTTTTCAATTCCAAAGCCAAACAGCAACTGATAATCAATTAAACTAAGCGCACATATCTGGAGTATAGGTATTTAGTTCTATATCAATACATATAACTTTTGATGTTTTCCCTCAGGAACAACTCCCGGAACAACACCTGGAACAACACCAGGCACAACACCAGGTACTACACCAGGCACCACAGCAGGTAAGGTCAAATTTTATTTTGGGTTTGAAGAGAGACACACTACTGTACTTTAAAGGAGTTGGGTTCTCTGAATGTCATTTGGCCAGTGCCTTTGTAAGAAGTTTAAACATTTCTCATTTCCAAAGCCAAACAGCACCTGATAATCAAATGAAGTAAGCGCACTTATCTGGAGTATAGGTATTTAGTTCTATATCAATACATATAACTTTTTATTTTTACCCTTAGGAACAACTCCAGGAACAACACCAGGAACCACTCCAGCTACAACACCTGCAACAACGCCAGGAACAACAGCCGGAACCACTCCAGCTACAACACCTGCAACAACGCCAGGAACAACAGCCGGAACAACACCTGGAACAACGCCTGTGACAACGCCGGCTACAACACCTGGAACAACACCTGGAACAACACTAGGCACAACACCAGGTACTACACCAGGCACTACACCAGGTAAGGTCAAATTTTGTTTGGGGTTTGAAGAGAGACATACTACTGTGCTTTAAAGGAGTTGGGTTCTCTGAAAGTCATGTGGCCAATGCCTTTGTAAGAAGTGTGATTATTTGTCAATTCCAAAGCCAAACAGCAACTGATAATCAATTAAACTAAGCGCACATATCTGGAGTATAGGTATTTAGTTCTATATCAATACATAATAACTTTTGATGTTTTCCCTCAGGAACAACTCCCGGAACAACACCTGGAACATCACCAGGCACAACACCAGGTACTACACCAGGCACCACAGCAGGTAAGGTCAAATTTTGTTTGGGGTTTAAAGAGAGACACACTACTGTACGTTAAAGGAGTTGGGTTCTCTGAATGTCATTTGGCCAGTGCCTTTGTAAGAAGTGTGATTATTTTTCAATTCCAAAGCCAAACAGCAACTGATAATCAATTAAACTAAGCGCACATATCTGGAGTATAGGTATTTAGTTCTATATCAATACATATAACTTTTGATGTTTTCCCTCAGGAACAACTCCAGGAACAACATCAGGAACCTCTCCAGCTACAACACCTGCAACAACGCTAGGAACAACAGCCGGAACAACACCTGGAACAACGCCTGTGACAACGCCGGCTACAACACCTGGAACAACACCTGGAACAACACCAGGAACCACTCCAGCTACAACACCTGGAACAACGCCAGGAACGACAGCCGGAACAACACCTGGAACAACGCCTGTGACAACGCCGGCTACAACACCTGGAACAACACCTGGAACAACACCAGGCACCACACCAGGTACTACACCAGGCACCACAGCAGGTAAGGTCAAATTTTGTTTGGGGTTTAAAGAGAGACACACTACTGTACTTTAAAGGAGTTAGGTTCTCTGAATGTCATTTGGCCAGTGCCTTTGTAAGAAGTGTGATTATTTGTCAATTCCAAAGCCAAACAGCAACTGATAATCAATTAAACTAAGCGCACATAACTGGAGTATAGGTATTTAGTTCTATATCAATACATAATAACTTTTGATGTTTTCCCTCAGGAACAACTCCCGGAACAACACCTGGAACAACACCAGGCACAACACCAGGTACTACACCAGGCACCACAGCAGGTAAGGTCAAATTTTGTTTGGGTTTTAAAGAAAGACATACTACTGTGCTTTAAAGGAGTTGGGTTCTCTAAATGTCATTTGGCCAGTGCCTTTGTAAGAAGTTTTAACATTTCTCATTTCCAAAGCCAAACAGCAACTGATAATCAAATGAAGTAAGCGCACTTATCTGGAGTATAGGTATTTAGTTCTATATCAATACATATAACTTTTTATTTTTACCCTTAGGAACAACTCCAGGAACAACACCAGGCACCACACCAGGTACTACACCAGGCACCACAGCAGGTAAGGTCAAATTTTGTTTGGGTTTTAAAGAAAGACATACTACTGTGCTTTAAAGGAGTTGGGTTCTCTGAATGTAATTTGGCCAGTGCCTTTGTAAGAAGTTTAAACATTTCTCATTTCCAAAGCCAAACAGCACCTGATAATCAAATGAAGTAAGCGCACTTATCTGGAGTATAGGTATTTAGTTCTATATCAATACATATAACTTTTTATTTTTACCCTTAGGAACAACTCCAGGAACAACACCAGGAACCACTCCAGCTACAACACCTGCAACAACGCCAGGAACGACAGCCGGAACAACACCTGGAACAACGCCTGTGACAACGCCAGCTACAACACCTGGAACAACACCTGGAACAACACTAGGCACAACACCAGGTACTACACAAGGCACTACACCAGGTAAGGTCAAATTTTGTTTGGGGTTTGAAGAGAGACATACTACTGTGCTTTAAAGGAGTTGGGTTCTCTGAAAGTCATGTGGCCAATGCCTTTGTAAGAGTGTGATTATTTGTCAATTCCAAAGCCAAACAGCAACTGATAATCAATTAAACTAAGCGCACATATCTGGAGTATAGGTATTTAGTTCTATATCAATACATATAACTTTTGATGTTTTCCCTCAGGAACAACTCCAGGAACAACATCAGGAACCACTCCAGCTACAACACCTGCAACAACGCCAGGAACGATAGCCGGAACAACACCTGGAACAACGCCTGTGACAACGCCGGCTACAACACCTGCAACAACACCTGCAACAACACCAGGAACCACTCCAGCTACAACACCTGCAACAACGCCAGGAACGACAGCCGGAACAACACCTGGAACAACGCCTGTGACAACGCCGGCTACAACACCTGGAACAACACCTGGAACAACACCAGGCACCACACCAGGTACTACACCAGGCACCACAGCAGGTAAGGTCAAATTTCGTTTGGGGTTTAAAGAGAGACACACTACTGTACTTTAAAGGAGTTGGGTTCTCTGAATGTCATTTGGCCAGTGCCTTTGTAAGAAGTGTGATTATTTTTCAATTCCAAAGCCAAACAGCAACTGATAATCAATTAAACTAAGCGCACATATCTGGAGTATAGGTATTTAGTTCTATATCAATACATATAACTTTTGATGTTTTCCCTCAGGAACAACTCCCGGAACAACACCTGGAACAACACCAGGCACAACACCAGGTACTACACCAGGCACCACAGCAGGTAAGGTCAAATTTTATTTTGGGTTTGAAGAGAGACACACTACTGTACTTTAAAGGAGTTGGGTTCTCTGAATGTCATTTGGCCAGTGCCTTTGTAAGAAGTGTGATTATTTTTCAATTCCAAAGCCAAACAGCAACTGATAATCAATTAAACTAAGCGCACATATCTGGAGTAAAGGTATTTAGTTCTATATCAATACATAATAACTTTTGATGTTTTCCCTCAGGAACAACTCCCGGAACAACACCTGGAACAACACCAGGCACAACACCAGGTACTACACCAGGCACCACAGCAGGTAAGGTCAAATTTTATTTTGGGTTTGAAGAGAGACACACTACTGTACTTTAAAGGAGTTGGGTTCTCTGAATGTCATTTGGCCAGTGCCTTTGTAAGAAGTGTGATTATTTTTCAATTCCAAAGCCAAACAGCAACTGATAATCAATTAAACTAAGCGCACATATCTGGAGTAAAGGTATTTAGTTCTATATCAATACATAATAACTTTTGATGTTTTCCCTCAGGAACAACTCCCGGAACAACACCTGGAACAACACCAGGCACAACACCAGGTACTACACCAGGCACCACAGCAGGTAAGGTCAAATTTTGTTTGGGTTTTAAAGAAAGACATACTACTGTGCTTTAAAGGAGTTGGGTTCTCTAAATGTCATTTGGCCAGTGCCTTTGTAAGAAGTTTAAACATTTCTCATTTCCAAAGCCAAACAGCAACTGATAATTAAATGAAGTAAGCGCACTTATCTGGAGTATAGGTATTTAGTTCTATATCAATACATATAACTTTTTATTTTTACCCTTAGGAACAACTCCAGGAACAACACCAGGCACCACACCAGGTACTACACCAGTCACCACAGCAGGTAAGGTCAAATTTTGTTTGGGTTTTAAAGAAAGACATACTACTGTGCTTTAAAGGAGTTGGGTTCTCTGAATGTCATTTGGCCAGTGCCTTTGTAAGAAGTGTGATTATTTGTCATTTCCAAAGCCAAACAGCAACTGATAATCAAGTGAATTATTAAGCGCACTTATCTGGAGTATAGGTATTTAGTTCTATATCAAAACATATAACTTTTGATGTTTTCCCTCAGGAACAACTCCCGGAACAACACCTGGAACAACACCAGGCACAACACCAGGTACTACACCAGGCACCACAGCAGGTAAGGTCAAATTTTATTTTGGGTTTGAAGAGAGACACACTACTGTACTTTAAAGGAGTTGGGTTCTCTGAATGTCATTTGGCCAGTGCCTTTGTAAGAAGTGTGATTATTTTTCAATTCCAAAGCCAAACAGCAACTGATAATCAATTAAACTAAGCGCACATATCTGGAGTAAAGGTATTTAGTTCTATATCAATACATAATAACTTTTGATGTTTTCCCTCAGGAACAACTCCCGGAACAACACCTGGAACAACACCAGGCACAACACCAGGTACTACACCAGGCACCACAGCAGGTAAGGTCAAATTTTGTTTGGGTTTTAAAGAAAGACATACTACTGTGCTTTAAAGGAGTTGGGTTCTCTAAATGTCATTTGGCCAGTGCCTTTGTAAGAAGTTTAAACATTTCTCATTTCCAAAGCCAAACAGCAACTGATAATTAAATGAAGTAAGCGCACTTATCTGGAGTATAGGTATTTAGTTCTATATCAATACATATAACTTTTTATTTTTACCCTTAGGAACAACTCCAGGAACAACACCAGGCACCACACCAGGTACTACACCAGTCACCACAGCAGGTAAGGTCAAATTTTGTTTGGGTTTTAAAGAAAGACATACTACTGTGCTTTAAAGGAGTTGGGTTCTCTGAATGTCATTTGGCCAGTGCCTTTGTAAGAAGTGTGATTATTTTTCAATTCCAAAGCCAAACAGCAACTGATAATCAATTGAACTAATCGCACATATCTGGAGTATAGGTATTTAGTTCTATATCAATACATATAACTTTTGATGTTTTCCCTCAGGAACAACTCCCGGAACAACACCTGGAACAACACCAGGCACAACACCAGGTACTACACCAGGCACCACAGCAGGTAAGGTCAAATTTTATTTTGGGTTTGAAGAGAGACACACTACTGTACTTTAAAGGAGTTGGGTTCTCTGAATGTCATTTGGCCAGTGCCTTTGTAAGAAGTTTAAACATTTCTCATTTCCAAAGCCAAACAGCACCTGATAATCAAATGAAGTAAGCGCACTTATCTGGAGTATAGGTATTTAGTTCTATATCAATACATATAACTTTTTATTTTTACCCTTAGGAACAACTCCAGGAACAACACCAGGAACCACTCCAGCTACAACACCTGCAACAACGCCAGGAACAACAGCCGGAACAACACCTGGAACAACGCCTGTGACAACGCCGGCTACAACACCTGGAACAACACCTGGAACAACACTAGGCACAACACCAGGTACTACACCAGGCACTACACCAGGTAAGGTCAAATTTTGTTTGGGGTTTGAAGAGAGACATACTACTGTGCTTTAAAGGAGTTGGGTTCTCTGAAAGTCATGTGGCCAATGCCTTTGTAAGAAGTGTGATTATTTGTCAATTCCAAAGCCAAACAGCAACTGATAATCAATTAAACTAAGCGCACATATCTGGAGTATAGGTATTTAGTTCTATATCAATACATAATAACTTTTGATGTTTTCCCTCAGGAACAACTCCCGGAACAACACCTGGAACATCACCAGGCACAACACCAGGTACTACACCAGGCACCACAGCAGGTAAGGTCAAATTTTGTTTGGGGTTTAAAGAGAGACACACTACTGTACGTTAAAGGAGTTGGGTTCTCTGAATGTCATTTGGCCAGTGCCTTTGTAAGAAGTGTGATTATTTGTCAATTCCAAAGCCAAACAGCAACTGATAATCAATTAAACTAAGCGCACATAACTGGAGTATAGGTATTTAGTTCTATATCAATACATAATAACTTTTGATGTTTTCCCTCAGGAACAACTCCCGGAACAACACCTGGAACAACACCAGGCACAACACCAGGTACTACACCAGGCACCACAGCAGGTAAGGTCAAATTTTGTTTGGGTTTTAAAGAAAGACATACTACTGTGCTTTAAAGGAGTTGGGTTCTCTAAATGTCATTTGGCCAGTGCCTTTGTAAGAAGTTTTAACATTTCTCATTTCCAAAGCCAAACAGCAACTGATAATCAAATGAAGTAAGCGCACTTATCTGGAGTATAGGTATTTAGTTCTATATCAATACATATAACTTTTTATTTTTACCCTTAGGAACAACTCCAGGAACAACACCAGGCACCACACCAGGTACTACACCAGGCACCACAGCAGGTAAGGTCAAATTTTGTTTGGGTTTTAAAGAAAGACATACTACTGTGCTTTAAAGGAGTTGGGTTCTCTGAATGTAATTTGGCCAGTGCCTTTGTAAGAAGTTTAAACATTTCTCATTTCCAAAGCCAAACAGCACCTGATAATCAAATGAAGTAAGCGCACTTATCTGGAGTATAGGTATTTAGTTCTATATCAATACATATAACTTTTTATTTTTACCCTTAGGAACAACTCCAGGAACAACACCAGGAACCACTCCAGCTACAACACCTGCAACAACGCCAGGAACGACAGCCGGAACAACACCTGGAACAACGCCTGTGACAACGCCAGCTACAACACCTGGAACAACACCTGGAACAACACTAGGCACAACACCAGGTACTACACAAGGCACTACACCAGGTAAGGTCAAATTTTGTTTGGGGTTTGAAGAGAGACATACTACTGTGCTTTAAAGGAGTTGGGTTCTCTGAAAGTCATGTGGCCAATGCCTTTGTAAGAAGTGTGATTATTTGTCAATTCCAAAGCCAAACAGCAACTGATAATCAATTAAACTAAGCGCACATATCTGGAGTATATGTATTTAGTTCTATATCAATACATATAACTTTTGATGTTTTCCCTCAGGAACAACTCCAGGAACAACATCAGGAACCACTCCAGCTACAACACCTGCAACAACGCCAGGAACGATAGCCGGAACAACACCTGGAACAACGCCTGTGACAACGCCGGCTACAACACCTGCAACAACACCTGCAACAACACCAGGAACCACTCCAGCTACAACACCTGCAACAACGCCAGGAACGACAGCCGGAACAACACCTGGAACAACGCCTGTGACAACGCCGGCTACAACACCTGGAACAACACCTGGAACAACACCAGGCACCACACCAGGTACTACACCAGGCACCACAGCAGGTAAGGTCAAATTTCGTTTGGGGTTTAAAGAGAGACACACTACTGTACTTTAAAGGAGTTGGGTTCTCTGAATGTCATTTGGCCAGTGCCTTTGTAAGAAGTGTGATTATTTTTCAATTCCAAAGCCAAACAGCAACTGATAATCAATTAAACTAAGCGCACATATCTGGAGTATAGGTATTTAGTTCTATATCAATACATATAACTTTTGATGTTTTCCCTCAGGAACAACTCCCGGAACAACACCTGGAACAACACCAGGCACAACACCAGGTACTACACCAGGCACCACAGCAGGTAAGGTCAAATTTTATTTTGGGTTTGAAGAGAGACACACTACTGTACTTTAAAGGAGTTGGGTTCTCTGAATGTCATTTGGCCAGTGCCTTTGTAAGAAGTGTGATTATTTTTCAATTCCAAAGCCAAACAGCAACTGATAATCAATTAAACTAAGCGCACATATCTGGAGTAAAGGTATTTAGTTCTATATCAATACATAATAACTTTTGATGTTTTCCCTCAGGAACAACTCCCGGAACAACACCTGGAACAACACCAGGCACAACACCAGGTACTACACCAGGCACCACAGCAGGTAAGGTCAAATTTTGTTTGGGTTTTAAAGAAAGACATACTACTGTGCTTTAAAGGAGTTGGGTTCTCTAAATGTCATTTGGCCAGTGCCTTTGTAAGAAGTTTAAACATTTCTCATTTCCAAAGCCAAACAGCAACTGATAATTAAATGAAGTAAGCGCACTTATCTGGAGTATAGGTATTTAGTTCTATATCAATACATATAACTTTTTATTTTTACCCTTAGGAACAACTCCAGGAACAACACCAGGCACCACACCAGGTACTACACCAGTCACCACAGCAGGTAAGGTCAAATTTTGTTTGGGTTTTAAAGAAAGACATACTACTGTGCTTTAAAGGAGTTGGGTTCTCTGAATGTCATTTGGCCAGTGCCTTTGTAAGAAGTGTGATTATTTTTCAATTCCAAAGCCAAACAGCAACTGATAATCAATTAAACTAAGCGCACATATCTGGAGTATAGGTATTTAGTTCTATATCAATACATATAACTTTTGATGTTTTCCCTCAGGAACAACTCCCGGAACAACACCTGGAACAACACCAGGCACAACACCAGGTACTACACCAGGCACCACAGCAGGTAAGGTCAAATTTTATTTTGGGTTTGAAGAGAGACACACTACTGTACTTTAAAGGAGTTGGGTTCTCTGAATGTCATTTGGCCAGTGCCTTTGTAAGAAGTTTAAACATTTCTCATTTCCAAAGCCAAACAGCACCTGATAATCAAATGAAGTAAGCGCACTTATCTGGAGTATAGGTATTTAGTTCTATATCAATACATATAACTTTTTATTTTTACCCTTAGGAACAACTCCAGGAACAACACCAGGAACCACTCCAGCTACAACACCTGCAACAACGCCAGGAACGACAGCCGGAACAACACCTGGAACAACGCCTGTGACAACGCCAGCTACAACACCTGGAACAACACCTGGAACAACACTAGGCACAACACCAGGTACTACACCAGGCACTACACCAGGTAAGGTCAAATTTTGTTTGGGGTTTGAAGAGAGACATACTACTGTGCTTTAAAGGAGTTGGGTTCTCTGAAAGTCATGTGGCCAATGCCTTTGTAAGAAGTGTGATTATTTGTCAATTCCAAAGCCAAACAGCAACTGATAATCAACTAAACTAAGCGCACATATCTGGAGTATAGGTATTTAGTTCTATATCAATACATATAACTTTTGATGTTTTCCCTCAGGAACAACTCCAGGAACAACATCAGGAACCACTCCAGCTACAACACCTGCAACAACGCCAGGAACGATAGCCGGAACAACACCTGGAACAACGCCTGTGACAACGCCGGCTACAACACCTGGAACAACACCTGGAACAACACCAGGAACCACTCCAGCTACAACACCTGCAACAACGCCAGGAACGACAGCCGGAACAACACCTGGAACAACGCCTGTGACAACGCCGGCTACAACACCTGGAACAACACCTGGAACAACACCAGGCACCACACCAGGTACTACACCAGGCACCACAGCAGGTAAGGTCAAATTTTGTTTGGGGTTTAAAGAGAGACACACTACTGTACTTTAAAGGAGTTGGGTTCTCTGAATGTCATTTGGCCAGTGCCTTTGTAAGAAGTGTGATTATTTGTCAATTCCAAAGCCAAACAGCAACTGATAATCAATTAAACTAAGCGCACATATCTGGAGTATAGGTATTTAGTTCTATATCAATACATATAACTTTTGATGTTTTCCCTCAGGAACAACTCCCGGAACAACACCTGGAACATCACCAGGCACAACACCAGGTACTACACCAGGCACCACAGCAGGTAAGGTCAAATTTTGTTTGGGGTTTAAAGAGAGACACACTACTGTACTTTAAAGGAGTTGGGTTCTCTGAATGTCATTTGGCCAGTGCCTTTGTAAGAAGTGTGATTATTTTTCAATTCCAAAGCCAAACAGCAACTGATAATCAATTAAACTAAGCGCACATATCTGGAGTATAGGTATTTAGTTCTATATCAATACATATAACTTTTGATGTTTTCCCTCAGGAACAACTCCCGGAACAACACCTGGAACAACACCAGGCACAACGCCAGGTACTACACCAGGCACCACAGCAGGTAAGGTCAAATTTTATTTTGGGTTTGAAGAGAGACACACTACTGTACTTTAAAGGAGTTGGGTTCTCTGAATGTCATTTGGCCAGTGCCTTTGTAAGAAGTGTGATTATTTTTCAATTCCAAAGCCAAACAGCAACTGATAATCAATTAAACTAAGCGCACATATCTGGAGTATAGGTATTTAGTTCTATATCAATACATAATAACTTTTGATGTTTTCCCTCAGGAACAACTCCCGGAACAACACCTGGAACAACACCAGGCACAACACCAGGTACTACACCAGGCACCACAGCAGGTAAGGTCAAATTTTGTTTGGGTTTTAAAGAAAGACATACTACTGTGCTTTAAAGGAGTTGGGATCTCTGAATGTCATTTGGCCAGTGCCTTTGTAAGAAGTTTAAACATTTCTCATTTCCAAAGCCAAACAGCACCTGATAATCAAATGAAGTAAGCGCACTTATCTGGAGTATAGGTATTTAGTTCTATATCAATACATATAACTTTTTATTTTTACCCTTAGGAACAACTCCAGGAACAACACCAGGAACCACTCCAGCTACAACACCTGCAACAACGCCAGGAACGAAAGCCGGAACAACACCTGGAACAACGCCTGTGACAACGCCAGCTACAACACCTGGAACAACACCTGGAACAACACTAGGCACAACACCAGGTACTACACCAGGCACTACACCAGGTAAGGTCAAATTTTGTTTGGGGTTTGAAGAGAGACATACTACTGTGCTTTAAAGGAGTTGGGTTCTCTGAAAGTCATGTGGCCAATGCCTTTGTAAGAAGTGTGATTATTTGTCAATTCCAAAGCCAAACAGCAACTGATAATCAATTAAACTAAGCGCACATATCTGGAGTATAGGTATTTAGTTCTATATCAATACATATAACTTTTGATGTTTTCCCTCAGGAACAACTCCAGGAACAACATCAGGAACCACTCCAGCTACAACACCTGCAACAACGCCAGGAACGATAGCCGGAACAACACCTGGAACAACGCCTGTGACAACGCCGGCTACAACACCTGGAACAACACCTGGAACAACACCAGGAACCACTCCAGCTACAACACCTGCAACAACGCCAGGAACGACAGCCGGAACAACACCTGGAACAACGCCTGTGACAACGCCGGCTACAACACCTGGAACAACACCTGGAACAACACCAGGCACCACACCAGGTACTACACCAGGTACCACAGCAGGTAAGGTCAAATTTTGTTTGGGGTTTAAAGAGAGACACACTACTGTACTTTAAAGGAGTTGGGTTCTCTGAATGTCATTTGGCCAGTGCCTTTGTAAGAAGTGTGATTATTTGTCAATTCCAAAGCCAAACAGCAACTGATAATCAATTAAACTAAGCGCACATATCTGGAGTATAGGTATTTAGTTCTATATCAATACATAATAACTTTTGATGTTTTCCCTCAGGAACAACTCCCGGAACAACACCTGGGACATCACCAGGCACAACACCAGGTACTACACCAGGCACCACAGCAGGTAAGGTCAAATTTTGTTTGGGGTTTAAAGAGAGACACACTACTGTACTTTAAAGGAGTTGGGTTCTCTGAATTTCATTTGGCCAGTGCCTTTGTAAGAAGTGTGATTATTTTTCAATTCCAAAGCCAAACAGCAACTGATAATCAATTAAACTAAGCGCACATATCTGGAGTATAGGTATTTAGTTCTATATCAATAAATATAACTTTTGATGTTTTCCCTCAGGAACAACTCCCGGAACAACACCTGGAACAACACCAGGCACAACACCAGGTACTACACCAGGCACCACAGCAGGTAAGGTCAAATTTTATTTGGGGTTTGAAGAGAGACACACTACTGTACTTTAAAGGAGTTGGGTTCTCTGAATGTCATTTGGCCAGTGCCTTTGTAAGAAGTTTAAACATTTCTCATTTCCAAAGCCAAACAGCAACTGATAATCAATTAAACTAAGCGCACATATCTGGAGTACAGGTATTTAGTTCTATATCAATACATATAACTTTTGATGATTTCCCTCAGGAACAACTCCCGGAACAACACCCGGAACAACACCAGGCACAACACCAGGTACTACACCAGGCACCACAGCAGGTAAGGTCAAATTTGTTTGGGTTTTAAAGAAAGACATACTACTGTGCTTTAAAGGAGTTGGGTTCTCTGAATGTCATTTGGCCAGTGCCTTTGTAAGAAGTTTAAACATTTCTCATTTTCAAAGCCAAACAGCAACTGATAATCAAATGAAGTAAGCGCACTTATCTGGAGTATAGGTATTTAGTTCTATATCAATACATATAACTTTTTATTTTTACCCTTAGGAACAACTCCAGGAACAACACCAGGAACCACTCCAGCTACAACACCTGCAACAACGCCAGGAACGACAGCCGGAACAACACCTGGAACAACGCCTGTGACAACGCCAGCTACAACACCTGGAACAACACCTGGAACAACACCAGGCACAACACCAGGTACTACACCAGGCACTACACCAGGTAAGGTCAAATTTTGTTTGGGGTTTGAAGAGAGACATACTACTGTGCCTTAAAGGAGTTGGGTTCTCTGAAAGTCATGTGGCCAATGCCTTTGTAAGAAGTGTGATTATTTGTCAATTCCAAAGCCAAACAGCAACTGATAATCAATTAAACTAAGCGCACATATCTGGAGTATAGGTATTTAGTTCTATATCAATACATATAACTTTTGATGTTTTCCCTCAGGAACAACTCCAGGAACAACATCAGGAACCACTCCAGCTACAACACCTGCAACAACGCCAGGAACGATAGCCGGAACAACACCTGGAACAACGCCTGTGACAACGCCGGCTACAACACCTGGAACAACACCTGGAACAACACCAGGAACCACTCCAGCTACAACACCTGCAACAACGCCAGGAACGACAGCCTTAACAACACCTGGAACAACGCCTGTGACAACGCCGGCTACAACACCTGGAACAACACCTGGAACAACACCAGGCACCACACCAGGTACTACACCAGGCACCACAGCAGGTAAGGTCAAATTTTGTTTGGGGTTTAAAGAGAGACACACTACTGTACTTTAAAGGAGTTGGGTTCTCTGAATGTCATTTGGCCAGTGCCTTTGTAAGAAGTGTGATTATTTTTCAATTCCAAAGCCAAACAGCAACTGATAATCAATTAAACTAAGCGCACATATCTGGAGTATAGGTATTTAGTTCTATATCAATACATATAACTTTTGATGTTTTCCCTCAGGAACAACTCCCGGAACAACACCTGGAACATCACCAGGCACAACACCAGGTACTACACCAGGCACCACAGCAGGTAAGGTCAAATTTTGTTTGGGGTTTAAAGAGAGACACACTACTGTACTTTAAAGGAGTTGGGTTCTCTGAATGTCATTTGGCCAGTGCCTTTGTAAGAAGTGTGATTATTTTTCAATTCCAAAGCCAAACAGCAACTGATAATCAATTAAACTAAGCGCACATATCTGGAGTATAGGTATTTAGTTCTATATCAATACATATAACTTTTGATGTTTTCCCTCAGGAACAACTCCCGGAACAACACCTGGAACAACACCAGGCACAACGCCAGGTACTACACCAGGCACCACAGCAGGTAAGGTCAAATTTTATTTTGGGTTTGAAGAGAGACACACTACTGTACTTTAAAGGAGTTGGGTTCTCTGAATGTCATTTGGCCAGTGCCTTTGTAAGAAGTGTGATTATTTTTCAATTCCAAAGCCAAACAGCAACTGATAATCAATTAAACTAAGCGCACATATCTGGAGTATAGGTATTTAGTTCTATATCAATACATAATAACTTTTGATGTTTTCCCTCAGGAACAACTCCCGGAACAACACCTGGAACAACACCAGGCACAACACCAGGTACTACACCAGGCACCACAGCAGGTAAGGTCAAATTTTGTTTGGGTTTTAAAGAAAGACATACTACTGTGCTTTAAAGGAGTTGGGTTCTCTGAATGTCATTTGGCCAGTGCCTTTGTAAGAAGTTTAAACATTTCTCATTTCCAAAGCCAAACAGCACCTGATAATCAAATGAAGTAAGCGCACTTATCTGGAGTATAGGTATTTAGTTCTATATCAATACATATAACTTTTTATTTTTACCCTTAGGAACAACTCCAGGAACAACACCAGGAACCACTCCAGCTACAACACCTGCAACAACGCCAGGAACGACAGCCGGAACAACACCTGGAACAACGCCTGTGACAACGCCAGCTACAACACCTGGAACAACACCTGGAATAACACTAGGCACAACACCAGGTACTACACCAGGCACTACACCAGGTAAGGTCAAATTTTGTTTGGGGTTTGAAGAGAGACATACTACTGTGCTTTAAAGGAGCTGGGTTCTCTGAAAGTCATGTGGCCAATGCCTTTGTAAGAAGTGTGATTATTTGTCAATTCCAAAGCCAAACAGCAACTGATAATCAATTAAACTAAGCGCACATATCTGGAGTATAGGTATTTAGTTCTATATCAATACATATAACTTTTGATGTTTTCCCTCAGGAACAACTCCAGGAACAACATCAGGAACCTCTCCAGCTACAACACCTGCAACAACGCCAGGAACAACAGCCGGAACAACACCTGGAACAACGCCTGTGACAACGCCGGCTACAACACCTGGAACAACACCTGGAACAACACCAGGAACCACTCCAGCTACAACACCTGGAACAACGCCAGGAACGACAGCCGGAACAACACCTGGAACAACGCCTGTGACAACGCCGGCTACAACACCTGGAACAACACCTGGAACAACACCAGGCACCACACCAGGTACTACACCAGGCACCACAGCAGGTAAGGTCAAATTTTGTTTGGGGTTTAAAGAGAGACACACTACTGTGGGTTCTCTGAATGTCATTTGGCCAGTGCCTTTGTAAGAAGTGTGATTAATTGTCAATTCCAAAGCCAAACAGCAACTGATAATCAATTAAACTAAGCGCACATAACTGGAGTATAGGTATTTAGTTCTATATCAATACATAATAACTTTTGATGTTTTCCCTCAGGAACAACTCCCGGAACAACACCTGGAACAACACCAGGCACAACACCAGGTACTACACCAGGCACCACAGCAGGTAAGGTCAAATTTTGTTTGGGTTTTAAAGAAAGACATACTACTGTGCTTTAAAGGAGTTGGGTTCTCTAAATGTCATTTGGCCAGTGCCTTTGTAAGAAGTTTAAACATTTCTCATTTCCAAAGCCAAACAGCAACTGATAATCAAATGAAGTAAGCGCACTTATCTGGAGTATAGGTATTTAGTTCTATATCAATACATATAACTTTTTATTTTTACCCTTAGGAACAACTCCAGGAACAACACCAGGCACCACACCAGGTACTACACCAGGCACCACAGCAGGTAAGGTCAAATTTTGTTTGGGTTTTAAAGAAAGACATACTACTGTGCTTTAAAGGAGTTGGGTTCTCTGAATGTCATTTGGCCAGTGCCTTTGTAAGAAGTTTAAACATTTCTCATTTCCAAAGCCAAACAGCACCTGATAATCAAATGAAGTAAGCGCACTTATCTGGAGTATAGGTATTTAGTTCTATATCAATACATATAACTTTTTATTTTTACCCTTAGGAACAACTCCAGGAACAACACCAGGAACCACTCCAGCTACAACACCTGCAACAACGCCAGGAACGACAGCCGGAACAACACCTGGAACAACGCCTGTGACAACGCCAGCTACAACACCTGGAACAACACCTGGAACAACACCAGGCACAACACCAGGTAGTACACCAGGCACTACACCAGGTAAGGTCAAATTTTGTTTGGGGTTTGAAGAGAGACATACTACTGTGCTTTAAAGGAGTTGGGTTCTCTGAAAGTCATGAGGCCAATGCCTTTGTAAGAAGTGTGATTATTTGTCAATTCCAAAGCCAAACAGCAACTGATAATCAATTAAACTAAGCGCACATATCTGGAGTATAGGTATTTAGTTCCATATCAATACATATAACTTTTGATGTTTTCCCTCAGGAACAACTCCAGGAACAACACCAGGAACCACTCCAGCTACAACACCTGCAACAACGCCAGGAACGACAGCCGGAACAACACCTGGAACAACGCCTGTGACAACGCCGTCTACAACACCTGGAACAACACCTGGAACAACACCAGGAACCACTCCAGCTACATCACCTGCAACAACGCCAGGAACGACAGCCGGAACAACACCTGGAACAACGCCTGTGACAACGCCGGCTACAACACCTGGAACAACACCTGGAACAACTCCAGGCACCACACCAGGTACTACACCAGGCACCACAGAAGGTAAGGTCAAATTTTATTTTGGGTTTGAAGAGAGACACACTACTGTACTTTAAAGGAGTTGGGTTCTCTGAATGTCATTTGGCCAGTGCCTTTGTAAGAAGTTTAAACATTTCTCATTTCCAAAGCCAAACAGCAACTGATAATCAATTAAACTAAGCGCACATATCTGGAGTATAGGTATTTAGTTCTATATCAATACATATAACTTTTGATGTTTTCCCTCAGGAACAACTCCCGGAACAACACCTGGAACAACACCAGGCACAACACCAGGTACTACACCAGGCACCACAGCAGGTAAGGTCAAATTTTATTTTGGGTTTGAAGAGAGACACACTACTGTACTTTAAAGGAGTTGGGTTCTCTGAATGTCATTTGGCCAGTGCCTTTGTAAGAAGTTTAAACATTTCTCATTTCCAAAGCCAAACAGCAACTGATAATCAATTAAACTAAGCGCACATATTAGACTGTGGGCTGACTTCTGAAAATGTGAGCCATTTTTCAATTCCGTGGTCCACGAATCCGAACCACACACTATTACATGATTCTGGGGTACTTTTTGGTGCTGATTTTTTTCTTTTCCACTTGCCAACCCCAAAAACTACAAATAAAAGAGATATTTGGTAATTTATGCTAATTTATGCAAAAAATGTGATTTCGGCTTTTGTACACGTTCTTGAACTTGAATAAGATTATTCTTGTATGTAAAAAGATAATTTGAGTAGAGAGTAATGCAGTTCAGAATTTAAGCCTTGAAATAATGATGTTCTTATGTATTTATTACAAGTATTAAAATAATGAAGCTAAAATATGCAAATTTATGCATATATTTGTCTACTTGTTTTCACAGCATGAAACAGAGGAGGGAAAGTTAAATTTTTTGTGTAATGAAACTGTTTTTTCAAAGTAATCCAATTTATCTTGTCAACACATTCACTCAACAATCAAACAAACAAACAAACAAACAAAAACAAACAAAACACATCCACAAACACCAGCAACTTTCTTCTATTAATATTGGCATTGCGAGTCAGTACATGTATATGTCTGGGAATACGACACACTAATTCGCACACATCTTCACACCCTATCGCTCACACATTCACTTAAACAAACAAACAAACAAACAAAAAACAAACAAAAGCTAAACACTCACAAACACTAGCAACTTTCTTGTATATTACACCCTATAAAAGAATTGATACACTAAACTTTGATTTGTTTACACATTCATTTGGCATTTTTAATTCCCACAAGACTTATGAGTTTGAAGCATGCTTTCAAATTTCTTCTACAAACAAAATAATTTCATTTTATGTCAGTGCTACATGTAATATACTTGACAATGACGATTCATATTTGCTTGTTTTGGTGTCCCATCGATTGTTCAACAGAGAGAAAAAAATCTTTTGCAAAGAGCAAAGATGATAAACTTTAAATGGTTACAAATATTCCACCCCCCACAAAAAGGTTGAGAGAAGTGATAACATGTCTTTTACGGATGTCTGTTTGGCACTCTGCACTGTTCACTGCATTTCAATTTCCATACTTGCAATGCTTAGCATACTTAGTGAAGAAGAAAAAAAAACCCTCACAAACCAGATACTCATATTGACAAGTGAAAAACACTAATAATCACTTGTACATGTAAGTGAGGATATTTACATAAATGTTGACAAAAAAACTTTTCTGAAATATACAGATCTTAGCATAAAAAGTATGTGTTCATGTTGTATACAGTAGCTGGATTGAGGACATACGTGTAAACAAGTCCTATACATAGATAAGTTAACATGTACTAGTATCAAAAAGCATACTGGACATTCTTATTAAAACCCATCTTGCACAGGTCCAATTCATACCACCGGTTGGTGCCCTTCTACATTTAGGAACTGTTGTCACTATCTGATCATTTAACACTTCCTCCAGGTGATTAATAAAGAAAAATAAGAAATACATGTATTGACTTTCCTCTCAGACATAAAGTGAACACTGTATGTACTTACATTTCAAGTTATAATAAGCATAATACAATATTTGTTCTTTGCTTTTGGTTTTCGTATTCACATTCTTGCAAAATTTCCCATTTCATCTAGAAGGGACAAATAATTTCAATACAATGCTACACAAATTACAAATGAATGTCTCACTGTGTTACATAATTGAGTTTTACACATGAGCAACAACATTTAATCAATCCCCATTCCTATCTTTAAAATACTGCAATACATCCTACAACGTAACTGCAGTTATTGTATAAACAGGAATTTCTCATACTTTTGAGTTCATTTTAGGAAGTGTACATGTATAACAATCATTTACACACCAATCTGTAATTTAACGCAGTAAGAGAATTTAAGTGAAATCATTTCATAGTCATTTGTAAAAATATGCTTCAAAAGTAGGTTGGTGTTCAATGAGGATGCATGAAAATAAGTTATAGAGAAACAAAATCTGAAAAATTCACAAGAATAAATCAGGGACACACAAATACCATACAGCAAATGATAAGTGCTTTCCAAATCGAATACTAGTAGCCCATGCTATTACTTTTCCCCGGCTATGCAGCATCAAAATGTACTATTGATCACCCAAAACTTCTTGTCAATATAAACACAATGTACAGGTACTTCAAAATGACAAGTTTTATGAAACTTAATGAAATCCTGTGCTGCATCCTTTTCAATGACATAACATATCATCTGAGTCCCCCATTTCTTCTACCATTTCACCTTTGGAATAATTCACAAGAAAATAATTTCACATGATGAAAATGATATGTGGAACATATGCTATTTTAAAAAATGTATTATTATTTCAACTTCTAATCCCATTTGCAGCTGTGTAGCATCAAATTGCAACACAAAAGCAATATGAATAATAAATACTATTAATACAACATACATGTACCAACAAGTAATTTACAAGGTGTCGAAATATTAAACTAAATGAACTTATTCACTAGATTTTTTTTCAACAATGACACCCTTCCTTCTTACTCAAAATCAGAGTCTTCATTATCTTCATCTTCTTCTTCCTCTTCTTCTTCTCGCTCTTCAGCAGTGTCAGCAACTTGATTTTCACATCTTTCACAATTGCACATATCAGTGCACGGTATCTTATTTTTACGACATTCACACTGTCTTGTACTACAATGACTCTTTTTGCACTTGCACTTCAACTGCCCGAGAAAGTTTCCTGGTGCAGGAGGAAGGTTTCCCCATTTGATGACAAGGTCACCCTTTTCCATTGCCCAACCACAACATGTTGGATTCGGGGCATTTATTAACTTGTCTGTGGCTCGCCTGTGAATAGCAGCCTGGTAGTTGGCTCGCTTAGCATGCTCATGCAATGAGTCCTGATTAGGGGGAAGTGAATGTTCAAACTTGCATTCTAACCTGAACATATTGTACCGCACTAGATTGATACTTTTTTCTTCCTTGCGTCCATACAGAGCACAGACAAATTCTTCTAGTTTCTCATTCAGGTTTCCAGACAATTCAAAATGTTGTCCTACTTCACCAAATACCTGTACAAATCTCCTCTCCTCCAACATTAACTTAAGAGCTTTGATTTTACCTTTGCCATAGAATGCACTTACAGAGTCGCACCCTGTAAAACAGTGAAGCCCTATTAAGGCATTGGTAACATCAGTACCTAAATCCTCTGAGAGTGATGTCAAATCTATAGTTCGAGCCTGAGTTCCTCGTCCAGTGTGAAAGAGAACACGACTTTGAATGTTTCCAACCAAAGCAAGGGCAATGATGAAGACATCAGTATCAGGGCTCCTTATAATGACTGCCTTTTGTGTCTCATCTTCTGAGGAAGCCTGTCTTTGCGAAGCATACGCACAGTGAAGAAGTAACCGAGTATCTGCTTCTTCGTGGTCTGCGTGGAGGTCTGGTATATCACAAACGACTAATTCTCCATTCTGAGGGCAGAGAGAATGGCATGTGGTTCCATGAGCTAGAAATACTTCCACATTCTTAAACTCATCTGGACTGGTTTGTCTCCATGTGTTGAACAAGAACTCCACTAATTCCTCCTTGTTTGCACCACATGCGATGTATTTCGTCCACTGAAGAGGGATAGGCTGGTCTTTGCTGTAGATCTTTATTCTCTCTTTTCCTCCGGCTGCTCGTTTGCCTCGCTCTCCACCTTTTATTGAAATGGATGGGTATTGATCAGTTACAAAGTGGATCGAGTTGGAGTACAAATTATTAGCCAATCCTATGAGCTTTTTGAGGATACAGTCAGCAAGATTCCCAAAGGTCATTAATGACGAAATGCGACCACCCATTTCTTGAATGAGGGCCATTCCATCAACCACCCAAACTGTTCCTTTTGGGATAACTGGTTCTTCTGAACTTGGCACACCTTTTCCTTCAAAATGTCGAAGCAAACTGGCTTTGTTGGTTTTAACCAAGTTCCCTTCGTCTGTTCCCAAGGCCAAAGGATAAGTTGTTAGTGTGTATCTCATCAGATCTTGGATGTCAATGTCTCGACTCCGGGAAGCAATAAGCAGTTTGGCCAACATACTTTTATCTGCAGATGTTTTTCCCTGTTTACATAGCTTTTTTGATGCTTCCTTCTTCTTCATTGTTGTGAAGGTTTTGAGTTTTTTCTGTTTGATTGTGGTGAACAGGTCTTTGGTCCCTGACTGAAGTCTCTCTTGAAGATATTCTTCGGTTTCACATTGACCGCGGCTATGGGCAAGTAGCAAGTCATTCTTTACCTCTTCTGTAGCAACAATGCCGGATGATATATGTAACAAACAGTCACTTGTTTCCTCAAATGGGTTAACCATTTTCTCAATCGTATCACAGACGGCTTGAATGTCCTCGTTATCTTTCTTGATACGATGCTGCTGGAGATCTTTGACTGCGGCTGCCGAATCACTCTTCCCAGCCATGCTTGCACACTGGTGCTGTATGGCTGCTCTAATATGATGAGACAATACCCATCTGTGGTAGGAACCTCTGGAGTTACTAAACCCTATCACTCCTCCCTTAGTCTTCGTGTCTCTGTTGATTGTTTGCTCGATTGTCTGGTCCCCAGGAATCCCAGCAAATCCATGCCTGTCTTGGCGAACGACAGCAAACTGGCCTTCGAGGAATGCATTGTGAACAGATGGATGAGTCTCGGGCAGTTGCTTCATTTCCATCCAATAGGCTGGTAGATATCTCGAGTAATTGATGTGGTCATATGCGAAAAACCATGGAAGCAGTCCTCTCACAGAAGACAAGTGCAACAACCAATTTCCTTCTTTTGTTGCTCTGATGAAGAGAAGCAGGTGCTCTACCATGTCTATATAGGAGGACCAGAAGGCAAATGTTGGCGAAGAAGATTTTTCCACTACAAACTTTTCGTACCTTGCTTGTAAGCTGCCAAACTCTTCATCATTCACAAGTTGCTTGTGGAGGAGTGATGGGAAAGTAGCTTGCAGCTTTTCCACAGTGTTGGATGCTTCCTCTTGTTCTTCATCACCATCATGGGATTTGATGAATGCCTGCCAACGCAAGTGTTCCATCGCTTCGCTAACGATTTTGTGCATCCTTATGCTCCTGTTATACTGACGCCCACAAAGAACTCCATTTGCAGAACCTTCAGCAACAAGTCCACTCTCAATGATTATGTCTTGTAGTCCAGCATCTCTGAAACGTTTCCCAAGACTTGCAAGGAAATTCATGCTTGTGTGAAACTCTCCCATTCTGATGACAGTTCTAGCCATGAGGTGGTCATCTTTCCAGCGTATTTGCTGGGCCTTACTGTAAATGGCCTGATCACAGACAATGACGATGGACTCTTGCTGAAGGAGGGTGCATATCTTTACGCTCTTCACTAGAATTGTATTGATCGTGTCCATTAGAGTGGGCGAGGCATCAATGGCTGGAAGATAGTATACACTGGATATGTTTGGCTTTGCTTGGTCCAACTGTGTGTTATATCCAGTCCAGCTTGGGAGTAAAGAACCTCTTTGTCCTTGAATGCGAGATAGGCGGAACGCTAGTTCCTTCTTCTTTGCCGACAGCAGATATGACTCTCTACGGTTTTCTGTTATGTCCAGGTCTTGCCCAAACGGTGCTGGACCCTTCTTCCCTGAACCAAAGTATGATACAAGGGATGAAGCAGGGGCAGTAATTGACCGTTTATGGGATCTTGGGACAGATGGGCGTTGGTCATTCACTACCTCAGGCTTTCCACTCTGGATCAGAATACCATTAGTGGAATGCGTTGTTCCCTTTCCTGATATAGTCTCTTCTGAGAAATCAATGTTGTCCCAGACTAGCGTGGTGAACTTTGGTGTCACACCTTCTGGCAAAACTTCATCTCCTCTTGAAAGCTGCTTTGTGGCAAGGGCAGTGTCATGCTCTAAGACCATCGAATGTGACGTGCAATGTCCGAGGCCATTCAGAATGCCAATCAGCTTTGCTGACCCTGTCATGTGTCTTACTGTCATGGCTAGTGATGAGTGTTTAGGAAAGATTACTTTACCCTTACAATTCATATACATTACATCTTGACAAATAGATAGTAACTTTCTCTTTTCATCTACACCTGTTCTTACAAAACCTGACAGTTCTAAATCTTCTGATGCATCTACAACCCAGGACAAGAAGTTGAATAACATGCTTGGAGTTGCTTCCTCGGCAGACTGGAGAGAAAGGTCACTTGCAACTGGAGGCCACTTGACTTGCTCTCGATGCTTGGTACACGCAGACTGAATGCTCTCCTTGAGGATCTAAAATAAAAAAAGCACAGGGAGAAGAAGAAAACATTTTTTAGCAATTTGTTAGGAAGGGCATGCTATATGTATATTTGGCTTCAGTTTTACTGTGCTCTGACTGCCTAATTATTAAAAAAACAGTTCAAATACATACATGTTAATGCAATAACACTGTGTTTCAAACCATACACAGTTAAGAGTAATTGTAAGGGGTAATCATAAACTCACTAACATGTTTTTTTTCCTTCTAATTGATGCCCCAAAATCAAATGTTTATTTTCTATAGTATAATACATACATGTACTCGTAGTATTGTACAATATTTTGTCCACATCTGGTTAAAACTTCCATAAAAACTGATTATTTATGACAAAATATTGAAATGTAAAAAACTATGTTATTGAACAACATCAAAATCATATGTTCAGTTCCTTAAAAAAATGCTCATGTGTTTGGAATCTTGTTTTCCTCCTTAAAATGTTGCACCTAAAACCTGTACGTACATCTTATTCATTTACACCTAAAACCTGTACGTACATCTTATTCATTTACACCTCAGCACCTGCAAATATAAAAGCATGCTTTACAGAAAATAAAGTGTTCACAAAAAATACAAAGCAACTACCAGTAGTTTTTCTAACCTGTGATGCATGGAAAAGTGTACGAAGCTGCCCATGTTGGGCGTCAGTAGAAATCTGTGTGGGTTCTTCATCACATGACGATTGCGAGTCTTCACTTGCGCTGGTGGACTGGTCTTGAACTGCCTGTTCTGCTAAGGCTACTGCCTCCATCTCCGATGTCATAACAATGTCGCTCTCATTCTTCTGCCGTGGTGACACAAAGAGAAGCTCAGGGAATGCATCTTTAAGCAGCTTTTTGAGTCTTGATGTTTTGTACCCAGATACATCTACTCCCTCTACTCTTTTTGCAATCTTAATGAACATCTGTTTCAAAGTTGTCAGACGAAGGAGTTCCTTGCCTTGAACAATTCTCTTTTGAACAATTGAAGCGAGTTCACTGAATGATGCACTATACAAGTGCATACTTTCTGCATCCGTGTCAAGCTGATCTTCTTTAGAAACGCATCTCACAAACTCACGGTAACAAAGTTTGTGATACCGGACTTCAACAGCAACCATGTCCTTCCCACGTATCTGGGTTAATATGCGTGAATGTTTCCGTTTTTCAGCTGCTTGCAGAAAATTTGCTGCATTTATCCGCTCACACATAACCAGTGGGATAGGATACCTCTTACTACTAATCCTGTCAGTGCGCCATCGCATTTTCCTACAGATGATGCACTCTTTAGGAAGGACATTGCGAGACTTTGTTGGGGACACACTGGAGCGTAGAAGCTTCCTGGATGGAGCAGATGTCGATGGGACATCGATGTCTTCTGTTGAAGATTCAACATCAGCATCTGAAAAAAGAAAATTTAAATCAAAATTAGTACAAGTTCAGCCTTTAGGTAGCTAGCATGTGGTAGATTTCTAGGATCATACATGTATATGAGAATATTTAATTTCTACATTTCATATACTCATAACAAGAAGAGTAATCAGGGCCTAAAATGTATCACCAGTATAACATTTTTTCAAGAAATGCATACAGTACCTTGGACCGAGATAAATGTAGTTCATGGAAAACCAGGTTTTGATCCAGCCTCCAAACAATGTACATGTAGATCTAGATCTACTACATGTTTGCCTAATTATTTAAGAATACACCGTTTAATATTTAAAAATTCTGCATACTAAAGTACTTTTCAACAATTTAAGTCAGTTTCAATATAGGCCTACATTGAGGTACTCAATCATGCGTCGATCATCTAACGAGCAACATTACGTGCACGGTATATCTAAATAACTGGTCAAGTGTAGCTCTAGTACTAGTAGTAGTACGTAGTAGTACAGCAGCCGCGTTATCAGAAAGATAAACATAAACACTGCAAAGTCTTGCAAATATTATCATATACATGAAGGTCTACTCTAAAGATAATGCACATGCATCACTGCACTGCCACACTGACTGTTCAGATCTGAATGATTCTGAGCTGTTGTCAGTCAACTCAAGTCATGGATCATGCAAACTTTTTTTGACCTTTGTTCTGGTTCTACATCCATGCACACTCTTCTTAACAGTTAAGTCTGGACTGGAGTATGACTTACCTTCACTTTCATCACATTTCCTCTTTCTTGACTCTGCCCTCTGAATCTTTCCGACATGACAAAAAGTCTGGTAGCACCCAAGATGATAACCAGCGTAGCAGTCTTTTGGTAGAGGTGTATCTGCAACATTTGGGCTATTAAGGTCTATGCTCAATTGATTGGCAGTCTTTCTTGCAATATCAGCTTCTCTTGAACCAGAAATCTTGATCCAGCGAAGGCAACAGTTCAGAAACTTGGACCATCCTCTAGACTGAAAAACTATGACTTTTCCATCTTGATCAGAACATAAATGCATACAACAAAAGGCCTTTTTGGTAGCAGATATTGATTGAGAAGCCTTCACATCCATCCTTGTCCATGTTGTTTACAGCACATACAATATTTATGTAGGACAACCAACCTGAATCATTGTACGAGCCTGCTTACTTTGCATGCATTGTGGACTGTCTACTTCCCATACATAGAGAAGCTACACACACGTACACACAACACAACATGCATGCATATATACATGGGCTTGCTGTGTGTGTAGGGTCCATATGCATGCTGTTCACTAATATTCATATACACTAATCATGGATAGTTTTTATTCATTTTCATTTTACTTTGTAAGAGTTGGGATTGGCAAGTGGTTTCAGATGTATTTGCTTATTTTTAAGAAAATATTACAGCTGACAAAATGTGGTGCGAAATGTTGGGTCACGAAACGGTTGATTTTCAGCTGTCAGCCCACAGTCTATATCTGGAGTATAGGTATTTAGTTCTACATCAATACATATAACTTTTGATGTTTTCCCTCAGGAACAACTCCCGGAACAACACCTGGAACAACACCAGGCACAACACCAGGTACTACACCAGGCACCACAGCAGGTAAGGTCAAATTTTGTTTGGGTTTTAAAGAAAGACATACTACTGTGCTTTAAAGGAGTTGGGTTCTCTAAATGTCATTTGGCCAGTGCCTTTGTAAGAAGTTTAAACATTTCTCATTTCCAAAGCCAAACAGCAACTGATAATCAAATGAAGTAAGCGCACTTATCTGGAGTATAGGTATTTAGTTCTATATCAATACATATAACTTTTTATTTTTACCCTTAGGAACAACTCCAGGAACAACACCAGGCACCACACCAGGTACTACACCAGGCACCACAGCAGGTAAGGTCAAATTTTGTTTGGGTTTTAAAGAAAGACATACTACTGTGCTTTAAAGGAGTTGGGTTCTCTGAATGTCATTTGGCCAGTGCCTTTGTAAGAAGTTTAAACATGTCTCATTTCCAAAGCCAAACAGCACCTGATAATCAAATGAAGTAAGCGCACTTATCTGGAGTATAGGTATTTAGTTCTATATCAATACATATAACTTTTTATTTTTACCCTTAGGAACAACTCCAGGAACAACACCAGGAACCACTCCAGCTACAACACCTGCAACAACGCCAGGAACGACAGCCGGAACAACACCTGGAACAACGCCTGTGACAACGCCTGCTACAACACCTGGAACAACACCTGGAACAACACCAGGCACAACACCAGGTAGTACACCAGGCACTACACCAGGTAAGGTCAAATTTTGTTTGCGGTTTGAAGAGAGACATACTACTGTGCTTTAAAGGAGTTGGGTTCTCTGAAAGTCATGAGGCCAATGCCTTTGTAAGAAGTGTGATTATTTGTCAATTCCAAAGCCAAACAGCAACTGATAATCAATTGAACTAAGCGCACATATCTGGAGTATAGGTATTTAGTTCTATATCAATACATATAACTTTTGATGTTTTCCCTCAGGAACAATTCAAGGAACAACATCAGGAACCACTCCAGCTACAACACCTGCAACAACGCCAGGAACGACAGCCGGAACAACACCTGGAACAACGCCTGTGACAACGCCGGCTACAACACCTGGAACAACACCTGGAACAACACCAGGAACCACTCCAGCTACAACACCTGCAACAACGCCAGGAACGACAGCCGGAACAACACCTGGAACAACGCCTGTGACAACGCCAGCTACAACACCTGGAACAACACCTGGAACAACACCAGGCACCACACCAGGTACTACACCAGGCACCACAGCAGGTAAGGTCAAATTTTGTTTGGGGTTTAAAGAGAGACACACTACTGTACTTTAAAGGAGTTGGGTTCTCTGAATGTCATTTGGCCAGTGCCTTTGTAAGAAGTGTGATTATTTGTCAATTCCAAAGCCAAACAGCAACTGATAATCAATTAAACTAAGCGCACATATCTGGAGTATAGGTATTTAGTTCTACATCAATACATATAACTTTTGATGTTTTCCCTCAGGAACAACTCCCGGAACAACACCTGGAACAACACCAGGCACAACACCAGGTACTACACCAGGCAACACAGCAGGTAAGGTCAAATTTTGTTTGGGTTTTAAAGAAAGACATACTACTGTACTTTAAAGGAGTTGGGTTCTCTGAATGTCATTTGGCCAGTGCCTTTGTAAGAAGTTTAAAAAAATTTCATTTCCAAAGCCAAACAGCAACTGATAATCAAATGAAGTAAGCGCACTTATCTTGAGTATAGGTATTTAGTTCTATATCAATACATATAACTTTTTATTTTTACCCTTAGGAACAACTCCAGGAACAACACCAGGAACCACTCCAGCTACAACACCTGCAACAACGCCAGGAACGACAGCCGGAACAACACCTGGAACAACGCCTGTGACAACGCCAGCTACAACACTTGGAACAACACCTGGAACAACACCAGGCACAACACCAGGTACTACACCAGGCACTACACCAGGTAAGGTCAAATTTTGTTTGGGGTTTGAAGAGAGACATACTACTGTGCTTTAAAGGAGTTGGGTTCAAATAGGCGTTGTGGCGTGCGCCTGTAATCCAGCTAACAGTGGAAGTTACAAACTGATTCAGCCGAGGACGCAGGTTCGAAACTGAGTCACGTCTTTCGGATGGTGACGTTTAAAGGTCGGTCCCCAGACGTAAATAATCATATCTGATTGATACACGTCTGTAAAAACCCAATACACACACACACGAAAGTCATGTGGCCAATGCCTTTGTAAGAAGTGTGATTATTTGTCAATTCCAAAGCCAAACAGCAACTGATAATCAATTAAACTAAGCGCACATATCTGGAGTATAGGTATTTAGTTCTATATCAATACATATAACTTTTGATGTTTTCCCTCAGGAACAACTCCAGGAACAACATCAGGAACCACTCCAGCTACAACACCTGCAACAACGCCAGGAACAACAGCCGGAACAACACCTGGAACAACGCCTGTGACAACGCCGGCTACAACACCTGGAACAACACCTGGAACAACACCAGGAACCACTCCAGCTACAACACCTGCAACAACGCCAGGAACGACAGCCGGAACAACACCTGGAACAACGCCTGTGACAACGCCGGCTACAACACCTGGAACAACACCTGGAACAACACCAGGCACCACACCAGGTACTACACCAGGCACCACAGCAGGTAAGGTCAAATTTTGTTTGGGGTTTAAAGAGAGACACACTACTGTACTTTAAAGGAGTTGGGTTCTCTGAATGTCATTTGGCCAGTGCCTTTGTAAGAAGTGTGATTATTTGTCAATTCCAAAGCCAAACAGCAACTGATAATCAAATGAAGTAAGCGCACTTATCTTGAGTATAGGTATTTAGTTCTATATCAATACATATAACTTTTTATTTTTACCCTTAGGAACAACTCCAGGAACAACACCAGGAACCACTCCAGCTACAACACCTGCAACAACGCCAGGAACGACAGCCGGAACAACACCTGGAACAACGCCTGTGACAACGCCAGCTACAACACTTGGAACAACACCTGGAACAACACCAGGCACAACACCAGGTACTACACCAGGCACTACACCAGGTAAGGTCAAATTTTGTTTGGGGTTTGAAGAGAGACATACTACTGTGCTTTAAAGGAGTTGGGTTCAAATAGGCGTTGTGGCGTGCGCCTGTAATCCAGCTAACAGTGGAAGTTACAAACTGATTCAGCCGAGGACGCAGGTTCGAAACTGAGTCACGTCTTTCGGATGGTGACGTTTAAAGGTCGGTCCCCAGACGTAAATAATCATATCTGATTGATACACGTCTGTAAAAACCCAATACACACACACACGAAAGTCATGTGGCCAATGCCTTTGTAAGAAGTGTGATTATTTGTCAATTCCAAAGCCAAACAGCAACTGATAATCAATTAAACTAAGCGCACATATCTGGAGTATAGGTATTTAGTTCTATATCAATACATATAACTTTTGATGTTTTCCCTCAGGAACAACTCCAGGAACAACATCAGGAACCACTCCAGCTACAACACCTGCAACAACGCCAGGAACAACAGCCGGAACAACACCTGGAACAACGCCTGTGACAACGCCGGCTACAACACCTGGAACAACACCTGGAACAACACCAGGAACCACTCCAGCTACAACACCTGCAACAACGCCAGGAACGACAGCCGGAACAACACCTGGAACAACGCCTGTGACAACGCCGGCTACAACACCTGGAACAACACCTGGAACAACACCAGGCACCACACCAGGTACTACACCAGGCACCACAGCAGGTAAGGTCAAATTTTGTTTGGGGTTTAAAGAGAGACACACTACTGTACTTTAAAGGAGTTGGGTTCTCTGAATGTCATTTGGCCAGTGCCTTTGTAAGAAGTGTGATTATTTGTCAATTCCAAAGCCAGACAGCAACTGATAATCAATTAAACTAAGCGCACATAACTGGAGTATAGGTATTTAGTTCTATATCAATACATAATAACTTTTGATGTTTTCCCTCAGGAACAACTCCCGGAACAACACCTGGAACAACACCAGGCACAACACCAAGTACTACACCAGGCACCACAGCAGGTAAGGTCAAATTTTATTTGGGGTTTGAAGAGAGACACACTACTGTACTTTAAAGGAGTTGGGTTCTCTGAATGTCATTTGGCCAGTGCCTTTGTAAGAAGTTTAAACATTTCTCATTTCCAAAGCCAAACAGCAACTGATAATCAATTAAACTAAGCGCACATATCTGGAGTACAGGTATTTAGTTCTATATCAATACATATAACTTTTGATGTTTTCCCTCAGGAACAACTCCCGGAACAACACCTGGAACAACACCAGGCACAACACCAGGTACTACACCAGGCACCACAGCAGGTAAGGTCAAATTTTGTTTGGGTTTTAAAGAAAGACATACTACTGTGCTTTAAAGGAGTTGGGTTCTCTGAATGTCATTTGGCCAGTGCCTTTGTAAGAAGTTTAAACATTTCTCATTTCCAAAGCCAAACAGCAACTGATAATCAATTAAACTAAGCGCACATATCTGGAGTACAGGTATTTAGTTCTATATCAATACATATAACTTTTGATGTTTTCCCTCAGGAACAACTCCCGGAACAACACCTGGAACAACACCAGGCACAACACCAGGTACTACACCAGGCACCACAGCAGGTAAGGTCAAATTTTGTTTGGGTTTTAAAGAAAGACATACTACTGTGCTTTAAAGGAGTTGGGTTCTCTGAATGTCATTTGGCCAGTGCCTTTGTAAGAAGTTTAAACATTTCTCATTTCCAAAGCCAAACAGCAACTGATAATCAAATGAAGTAAGCGCACTTATCTGGAGTATAGGTATTTAGTTCTATATCAATACATATAACTTTTTATTTTTACTCTTAGGAACAACTCCAGGAACAACACCAGGAACCACTCCAGCTACAACACCTGCAACAACGCCAGGAACGACAGCCGGAACAACACCTGGAACAACGCCTGTGACAACGCCAGCTACAACACCTGGAACAACACCTGGAACAACACTAGGCACAACACCAGGTACTACACCAGGCACTACACCAGGTAAGGTCAAATTTTGTTTGGGGTTTGAAGAGAGACATACTACTGTGCTTTAAAGGAGTTGGGTTCTCTGAAAGTCATGTGGCCAATGCCTTTGTAAGAAGTGTGATTATTTGTCAATTCCAAAGCCAAACAGCAACTGATAATCAATTAAACTAAGCGCACATATCTGGAGTATAGGTATTTAGTTCTATATCAATACATATAACTTTTGATGTTTTCCCTCAGGAACAACTCCAGGAACAACATCAGGAACCACTCCAGCTACAACACCTGCAACAACGCCAGGAACGACAGCCGGAACAACACCTGGAACAACGCCTGTGACAACGCCGGCTACAACACCTGCAACAACACCTGGAACAACACCAGGAACCACTCCAGCTACAACACCTGCAACAACGCCAGGAACGACAGCCGGAACAACACCTGGAACAACGCCTGTGACAACGCCGGCTACAACACCTGGAACAACACCTGGAACAACACCAGGCACCACACCAGGTACTACACCAGGCACCACAGCAGGTAAGGTCAAATTTTGTTTGGGGTTTAAAGAGAGACACACTACTGTACTTTAAAGGAGTTGGGTTCTCTGAATGTCATTTGGCCAGTGCCTTTGTAAGAAGTTTAAACATTTCTCATTTCCAAAGCCAAACAGCACCTGATAATCAAATGAAGTAAGCGCACTTATCTGGAGTATAGGTATTTAGTTCTATATCAATACATATAACTTTTTATTTTTACCCTTAGGAACAACTCCAGGAACAACACCAGGAACCACTCCAGCTACAACACCTGCAACAACGCCAGGAACGACAGCCGGAACAACACCTGGAACAACGCCTGTGACAACGCCAGCTACAACACCTGGAACAACACCTGGAACAACACCAGGCACAACACCAGGTAGTACACCAGGCACTACACCAGGTAAGGTCAAATTTTGTTTGCGGTTTGAAGAGAGACATACTACTGTGCTTTAAAGGAGTTGGGTTCTCTGAAAGTCATGAGGCCAATGCCTTTGTAAGAAGTGTGATTATTTGTCAATTCCAAAGCCAAACAGCAACTGATAATCAATTGAACTAAGCGCACATATCTGGAGTATAGGTATTTAGTTCTATATCAATACATATAACTTTTGATGTTTTCCCTCAGGAACAATTCAAGGAACAACATCAGGAACCACTCCAGCTACAACACCTGCAACAACGCCAGGAACGACAGCCGGAACAACACCTGGAACAACGCCTGTGACAACGCCGGCTACAACACCTGGAACAACACCTGGAACAACACCAGGAACCACTCCAGCTACAACACCTGCAACAACGCCAGGAACGACAGCCGGAACAACACCTGGAACAACGCCTGTGACAACGCCAGCTACAACACCTGGAACAACACCTGGAACAACACCAGGCACCACACCAGGTACTACACCAGGCACCACAGCAGGTAAGGTCAAATTTTGTTTGGGGTTTAAAGAGAGACACACTACTGTACTTTAAAGGAGTTGGGTTCTCTGAATGTCATTTGGCCAGTGCCTTTGTAAGAAGTGTGATTATTTGTCAATTCCAAAGCCAAACAGCAACTGATAATCAATTAAACTAAGCGCACATATCTGGAGTATAGGTATTTAGTTCTACATCAATACATATAACTTTTGATGTTTTCCCTCAGGAACAACTCCCGGAACAACACCTGGAACAACACCAGGCACAACACCAGGTACTACACCAGGCAACACAGCAGGTAAGGTCAAATTTTGTTTGGGTTTTAAAGAAAGACATACTACTGTACTTTAAAGGAGTTGGGTTCTCTGAATGTCATTTGGCCAGTGCCTTTGTAAGAAGTTTAAAAAAAATTCATTTCCAAAGCCAAACAGCAACTGATAATCAAATGAAGTAAGCGCACTTATCTTGAGTATAGGTATTTAGTTCTATATCAATACATATAACTTTTTATTTTTACCCTTAGGAACAACTCCAGGAACAACACCAGGAACCACTCCAGCTACAACACCTGCAACAACGCCAGGAACGACAGCCGGAACAACACCTGGAACAACGCCTGTGACAACGCCAGCTACAACACTTGGAACAACACCTGGAACAACACCAGGCACAACACCAGGTACTACACCAGGCACTACACCAGGTAAGGTCAAATTTTGTTTGGGGTTTGAAGAGAGACATACTACTGTGCTTTAAAGGAGTTGGGTTCAAATAGGCGTTGTGGCGTGCGCCTGTAATCCAGCTAACAGTGGAAGTTACAAACTGATTCAGCCGAGGACGCAGGTTCGAAACTGAGTCACGTCTTTCGGATGGTGACGTTTAAAGGTCGGTCCCCAGACGTAAATAATCATATCTGATTGATACACGTCTGTAAAAACCCAATACACACACACACGAAAGTCATGTGGCCAATGCCTTTGTAAGAAGTGTGATTATTTGTCAATTCCAAAGCCAAACAGCAACTGATAATCAATTAAACTAAGCGCACATATCTGGAGTATAGGTATTTAGTTCTATATCAATACATATAACTTTTGATGTTTTCCCTCAGGAACAACTCCAGGAACAACATCAGGAACCACTCCAGCTACAACACCTGCAACAACGCCAGGAACAACAGCCGGAACAACACCTGGAACAACGCCTGTGACAACGCCGGCTACAACACCTGGAACAACACCTGGAACAACACCAGGAACCACTCCAGCTACAACACCTGCAACAACGCCAGGAACGACAGCCGGAACAACACCTGGAACAACGCCTGTGACAACGCCGGCTACAACACCTGGAACAACACCTGGAACAACACCAGGCACCACACCAGGTACTACACCAGGCACCACAGCAGGTAAGGTCAAATTTTGTTTGGGGTTTAAAGAGAGACACACTACTGTACTTTAAAGGAGTTGGGTTCTCTGAATGTCATTTGGCCAGTGCCTTTGTAAGAAGTGTGATTATTTTTCAATTCCAAAGCCAGACAGCAACTGATAATCAATTAAACTAAGCGCACATAACTGGAGTATAGGTATTTAGTTCTATATCAATACATAATAACTTTTGATGTTTTCCCTCAGGAACAACTCCCGGAACAACACCTGGAACAACACCAGGCACAACACCAGGTACTACACCAGGCACCACAGCAGGTAAGGTCAAATTTTATTTGGGGTTTGAAGAGAGACACACTACTGTACTTTAAAGGAGTTGGGTTCTCTGAATGTCATTTGGCCAGTGCCTTTGTAAGAAGTTTAAACATTTCTCATTTCCAAAGCCAAACAGCAACTGATAATCAATTAAACTAAGCGCACATATCTGGAGTACAGGTATTTAGTTCTATATCAATACATATAACTTTTGATGTTTTCCCTCAGGAACAACTCCCGGAACAACACCTGGAACAACACCAGGCACAACACCAGGTACTACACCAGGCACCACAGCAGGTAAGGTCAAATTTTGTTTGGGTTTTAAAGAAAGACATACTACTGTGCTTTAAAGGAGTTGGGTTCTCTGAATGTCATTTGGCCAGTGCCTTTGTAAGAAGTTTAAACATTTCTCATTTCCAAAGCCAAACAGCAACTGATAATCAAATGAAGTAAGCGCACTTATCTGGAGTATAGGTATTTAGTTCTATATCAATACATATAACTTTTTATTTTTACTCTTAGGAACAACTCCAGGAACAACACCAGGAACCACTCCAGCTACAACACCTGCAACAACGCCAGGAACGACAGCCGGAACAACACCTGGAACAACGCCTGTGACAACGCCAGCTACAACACCTGGAACAACACCTGGAACAACACTAGGCACAACACCAGGTACTACACCAGGCACTACACCAGGTAAGGTCAAATTTTGTTTGGGGTTTGAAGAGAGACATACTACTGTGCTTTAAAGGAGTTGGGTTCTCTGAAAGTCATGTGGCCAATGCCTTTGTAAGAAGTGTGATTATTTGTCAATTCCAAAGCCAAACAGCAACTGATAATCAATTAAACTAAGCGCACATATCTGGAGTATAGGTATTTAGTTCTATATCAATACATATAACTTTTGATGTTTTCCCTCAGGAACAACTCCCGGAACAACACCTGGAACAACACCAGGCACAACACCAGGTACTACACCAGGCACCACAGCAGGTAAGGTCAAATTTTGTTTGGGGTTTAAAGAGAGACACACTACTGTACTTTAAAGGAGTTGGGTTCTCTGAATGTCATTTGGCCAGTGCCTTTGTAAGAAGTGTGATTATTTGTCAATTCCAAAGCCAAACAGCAACTGATAATCAATTAAACTAAGCGCACATATCTGGAGTATAGGTATTTAGTTCCATATCAATACATATAACTTTTGATGTTTTCCCTCAGGAACAACTCCAGGAACAACACCAGGAACCACTCCAGCTACAACACCTGCAACAACGCCAGGAACGACAGCCGGAACAACACCTGGAACAACGCCTGTGACAACGCCAGCTACAACACCTGGAACAACACCTGGAACAACACCAGGAACCACTCCAGCTACAACACCTGCAACAACGCCAGGAACGACAGCCGGAACAACACCTGGAACAACGCCTGTGACAACGCCGGCTACAACACCTCGAACAACACCTGGAACAACACCAGGCACCACACCAGGTACTACACCAGGCACCACACCAGGTAAGGTCAAATTTTGTTTGGGGTTTAAAGAGAGACACACTACTGTACTTTAAAGGAGTTGGGTTCTCTGAATGTCATTTGGCCAGTGCCTTTGTAAGAAGTGTGATTATTTGTCAATTCCAAAGCCAAACAGCAACTGATAATCAATTAAACTAAGCGCACATATCTGGAGTATAGGTATTTAGTTCTATATCAATACATAATAACTTTTGATGTTTTCCCTCAGGAACAACTCCCGGAACAACACCTGGAACATCACCAGGCACAACACCAGGTACTACACCAGGCACCACAGCAGGTAAGGTCAAATTTTGTTTGGGGTTTAAAGAAAAACATGCTACTGTGCTTTAAAGGAGTTGGAATCTCTGAATGTCATTTGGCCAGTGCCTTTGTAAGAAGTTTAAACATTTGTCATTTCCAAAGCCAAACAGCAACTGATAATCAAGTGAATTATTAAGCGCACTTATCTGGAGTATAGGTATTTAGTTCTATATCAAAACATATAACTTTTGATGTTTTCCCTCAGGAACAACTCCCGGAACAACAACTGGAACAACACCAGGCACAACACCAGGTACTACACCAGGCACCACAGCAGGTAAGGTCAAATTTTGTTTGGGGTTTAAAGAGAGACACACTACTGTACTTTAAAGGAGTTGGGTTCTCTGAATGTCATTTGGCCAGTGCCTTTGTAAGAAGTGTGATTATTTGTCAATTCCAAAGCCAAACAGCAACTGATAATCAATTAAACTAAGCGCACATATCTGGAGTATAGGTATTTAGTTCCATATCAATACATATAACTTTTGATGTTTTCCCTCAGAAACAACTCCCGGAACAACACCTGGAACAACACCAGGCACAACACCAGGTACTACACCAGGCACCACAGCAGGTAAGGTCAAATTTTATTTGGGGTTTGAAAAAAAACACACTACTGTACTTTAAAGGAGTTGGGTTCTCTGAATGTCATTTGGCCAGTGCCTTTGTAAGAAGTTTAAACATTACTCATTTCCAAAGCCAAACAGCAACTGATAATCAATTAAACTAAGCGCACATATCTGGAGTACAGGTATTTAGTTCTATATCAATACATATAACTTTTGATGTTTTCCCTCAGGAACAACTCCTGGAACAACACCAGGCACAACACCAGGTACTACACCAGGCACCACAGCAGGTAAGGTCAAATTTTGTTTGGGGTTTAAAGAGAGACATACTACTGTGCTTTAAAGGAGTTGGGTTCTCTGAATGTCATTTGGCCTTTGCCTTTGTAAGAAGTTTAACAATTTCTCATTTCCAAAGCCAAACAGCAACTGATAATCAATTAAACTAAGCGCACATATCTGGAGTACAGGTATTTAGTTCTATATCAATACATATAACTTTTGATATTTTCCCTCAGGAACAACTCCAGGAACAACACCAGGAACCACTCCAGCTACAACACCTGCAACAACGCCAGGAACCACAGCCGGAACAACACCTGGAACAACGCCTGTGACAACGCTAGCTACAACACCTGGAACAACACCTGGAACAACACCAGGCACAACACCAGGTACTACACCAGGCACTACACCAGGTAAGGTCAAATTTTGTTTTGGGGTTTGAAGAAAGACATACTACTGTGCTTTAAAGGAGTTGGGTTCTCTGAATGTCATGTGGCCAATGCCTTTGTAAGAAGTTTGAACATTTGTCATTGCCAAAGCCAAACAGCAACTGATAATCAATTAAACTAAGCGCACATATCTGGAGTATAGGTATTTAGTTTTATATCAATACATACAACTTTTGATGTTTTCCGTCAGGAACAACACCTGGAACAACACCTGGAACAACACCTGGAACAACACCAGGTACTACACCAGGCACTACACCAGGTAAGGTCAAATTTTGTTTGGGGTTTGAAGAGAGACACACTACTGTTTTTTAAAGGAGTTGGGTTCTCTGAATGTCATTGGGCCTTTGTAAGAATTTTAAACATTTCTCATTTCCGAAGCCAAAAAGCAACTGATAATCAAGTGAACTAAGCGCACTTATCTGGAGTATAGGTATTTAGTTCTATATCAATCCATATAACTTTTTATTTTTCCCCTTAAGAACAGATTATTAAACAAGTCTCCTCATTTAACTACCTCGGCAGCGTGAATACCGAGGATGCCAGATCAAGAGAAGGATAGCTCTCGCTAAATCTGCATTTTCAAAGTTAGGAAAAATTCTGACAAATCGAACAATGAGTATGGGGACCAGAATAAGAGTATTGAATTGTTGAATCTACCCAGTACTTATGTATGGTAGTAAAACATGGACCTTAGCCTCTGATACTAAAAAGCGTTTGGAAAGTTGCAAAATGTGGTTTTTAAGAAGAATGATGAGGAAGTTCCTACACGAGCTGGAGTGCAAAGGAAAATGATACGTGAAATGTTGATTAGGCAGTTGAAGTTCATGGGTCATATTACACGTAAAGAAGGCCTAGAGAATCTTGCTTTGACAGGGAAAATTGTGGGAAGAAGGAGTAGGGGAAGAAGGAGGATACTTTGGATGGACAGTCTGCATAAATTGTTGGAAGAGAGAGGAGTGAAAGAACTGGGAGTGGTACTAATACAGAAGGCTAGGAGCCGAGGGGTGTGGAACAGCATGATCGCCAAAGTCAAACGATATGGCACTTAGAGAGAGAGAGAGAGAAGCAGTTTTGAGAATGTGTCACACTTAATATATGTCATTCCCAAAGACACACAGCAACTGCTAATCAATTAAAGTAAGCGCAGACATTTTGAATAAAGGTATTTAGTTCTGTATTAATACATATTACATTTATTTTTTTCCTTCGGGAACAACTTTAGGATCAACACCTGAAACAACACCTGGAAGTACAACAACTACAACACCTGGAACAACACAAATGCCAAACAGCAATTGATAACCATGTACAAAATATGCACATAAATCTTGAATAAATGTGTATAGATATTTAGTATTGAGTATAACATTTATTTTTATCCCTCAGGAAAAATACCAGGAACCACACCAACTACTCCTCCACCAGAACTCTATTTCCCATATAGAGATTCTACCCAGCAAACAACTTTCGAGACAGCTGCACTCGATTTTATGACTGTGGAAATAGAAACTGGAATACCTATAGGCGAGAATTCATTGTACTCCTTCCTGACGGTAAGCTCAACTTCTCATTCCTCTTCAATCAAGCCTCATTCAAATATGAAGCGGTTGTAATGACGCTTGTAAAGCGTGACCCGCGCTTTAAACTTATGTGAAGTCTGACTCATGGCTAAATAAAGTCCTTCATGACCATTGTTGTCATTCTTTTACAGGTTACAGTTTTTTTGTTACGCGGCAATTTCTTTTGCACGGGTTTACCTCACCATATATGAACGAGTCTTTACTTGGTATGTAAATACGTTATGTTGATCGCTGTGTCTGTACATATAATAGGATTCGAAAAAGAGATATTTAAAAAAGTTATTATGTGAGTGAATAGGAGATGTCAAGAGAATATTGATTTAATCATGAATATCAAGGTTTCAGCGTGTCTATCGAAACGAGATTGAGCATGTATGGCATTTTTACACGTACTTGCATTGTCTAGACAAAAAGTATAGTAATTTGGGGGTCGTTGGTGATAATGATTAGCATAAATAAACTAAAATCACATGAATAGAATAATATTGATTACTATTGGATATGGAACACTAATGAATTCCTATCCTTTGACTTGAGCATAAATTGTCTCGAAATAGATTCTTCCTTGAAATAATACCTCCGATTTTGTAGTTCTTTTTCTTCTTCTGTTTTGTTGTTGTTGTTTTGTTTGGATTAGTTTTATTTGCAATTCACATTGTCACAAAAGATAATCTCAAAATAAATACCTTTTTTTTACTTCAATGATACAGAGACATGATTGAATGAAATAGAAAATCTCCTAAAATAACATTGAGTAAGATTTCAATTATGCTATACAGATACTATTCCATTTTTTCTTATGGAATTCAAGACGGTTGAGTTTAACAGATAGTATGCGTTCTGTTTTTTCTAATTGTATTCCAGAAAATTGGAAGGATTTAAATAAAGGAACGATGTCTTGACATTTACATAAAAAGATAACATATTTTCCATATAATATAATGTTTACCAGATACAAGTATTATCCTACTAATGTTCCAAAGTAAATTTCTATACGTGATAATCTAATGAGTCACATCTTTTTAGAAATCAAGCCAACTGTACAGATCATTCCAGAATCTTGAGACAAAAAGGCATTCAAAAAATAAATGAATTATTGTTTGTTCATTTTGATTACAACATTTATATTTTGATCAAAATTTCCGATTTTATACAAGAAGGAATTCGTAGCAATTTTCTTATGAATACATTTGAATTGAAAATGTCTAAATTTGTTATATATTAAAACGAGACCTCCATATTTCGTCGACTGATAATTATAGTGAGAGATAATTTTCCCATTTGAGTTGTTGATCTGTTTCTGACAAAGCAATAGTATAACTACGTAAAAAGGTAGAGTAAAAAAGTTTTAATTTTTTTGTTGTGCTTAAGGAAATTGTGAAATCGATCATCATGTGGGCCACTTCATTAATTTTTCCATAGATTGGCTCCTTATTTCCTTTTTCAATTCATTCGGAGTGTTGGCTCAGTTAGTAGAGCGTCCTCCTCACAACCGGGAGGTCGTGGGTTCGAACCCCGGCCGCGTCATACCAAAAGACGTTAAAACATAGGAGTTGATGCTACCTTGTTTGGCGTTCAATAATAAGGAATAGAGCAACGTCGATCTGGCGCTGCTCAGTGGCTGCCGGGATCACGATCAATTGGGCAAAAAGAATTATCGTTTTGGATTAACTTAATACAATTTGGGATGGTAGATATAGGTGAATTATATATTGTTCTTCTTTTTTTCTTGTATTCGCTGGTTGTTTTCAAAGTTAACGTATAACTCAGAATCATTGCTGAACTTGGATAATTATTAAGAATTATAGACAGCTCGGAGATCTCATGTATCAACAAATTATCCCAAAATATCCACACATTTTTTTTTTTAGATATTGAGAAGCCGAGCTTTGTGTATTTTAGAATAATCACTGCCAAAGTTATAAAGGCAGCTTTGGCTACCTAGGTGCATAATTGAAAGCCTATATTGCCGTTAATTAAGCTTCCCTGATATTGTCCGACTTCTGTTTTGTGTTCATTTTTGTGTTCTACTCAAATGAATGCAAGACGTAAAGCTTCAGTATGTACTGTATTTGCTGCTATATTATTTGATTGTGTAGTACCGACCATTACATTATTATTGTTATTATTATTATTATTATTTATATACTGCGCTTTTCCCAGAGCGGCCCAAAGCGCTTAGAACAAGAAGAATCCTACATCAAAAATGAGAATGAAAACGTACAGAATCCTAAACATCTGGATTACAAAAGAGATATTTGTTAAGTCCCTTTTTAAATGAAGAGACAGATGGTGATTGCCTGAGTATTAGAGATAGTCTATTCCAATATGTAAATGCAGTTATAGTGAAAGTCCTATCTCCAGCTAGTTTCCGTGTGATGTTGTATGTAAGACGGAGTAGGTCACTGAAGGCTCGTAGATGCCTGCGAGGGGTGTATAGGGTCAAACAATCATGTAGGTATTAAGGGGCCTGTTTATTAAAGTTGATACTCTAAGCAAATAAATGTCCCTTAATTTGTTACCTACGGCAAGTATATGTTATTTTTAAGTTTTTCAATTACTTAGTATATCACAAAAAAAATCTGTCTACTCGAAATCCTCAATTGAAATGTCTAAAATATCCGCCTCTCTTGGCATAGAAAATCAGTCACGACGCTGGTCTACTATTTATGACCTCACGTCCGGGAGAGAGTATATTCACGTACCCGGATGTTCCATAGCAAACATGTGCAGAGTGATACGATTTTCTGCATATTTTTGTTTCAAAGGCTGAAAAGTCTAATAAATCATAATTCTATGTACAATTCTTTACCTTCCCCTAGTACTTCATAGTATTAATATCAATTCCCCTTTTAAAAATTATGACATATACATGCCAACGATGTGCTATTAGTCGATATTGTCACCATGTAATTTTTGTTTTGGTGTTGAAATCGGCCCAGGCACGGAGTGAACAGTAGCTGTCTACCCATGCACAGTTCATTACCATACACTACAGCGATTTCCCGATGGTTTCTTCTTCCTTTTTCCCATGTCTTTCGTCTTCCTTGGCCCTGAACATCCTTCATCTACCAATTCTGACACCGGTAGTCAGGAGCAAGTCTTTGTTAGTTGTTTTTCTTAGCTGGCAACGTCGCTTTCATTCTCTTGCAATTGCCGATAAACATATAACTGGCGCACGTACGTTCCATCACAAACAAGCAGCGCCTAGAGCAGCGGCTTGGTCTTACCTCCCGATTCTGCTCGCTCCACGAACGTTCATGCAAGAGCCGCATCACTCGCCAAAATATTATAGAGGAAGCGCGCTTGCATGATCTCGTTCAAGTTTGATATTTTACAACATAAAATGTTTAACTGGTACTGTATCCTTTTTTGAGGCAGTCACACACATCTATGATAAGTACTATCATATAGTTCTAGACCTATATTCGTTTTACAAAACTGCTCATGTACATCTGATGACAATATAATGCATCCGCCTATTCATAAGTGCACGATTTAACTTTAATTCCTAAGCAGTAAACTCGTCTTAAATCTCTACCAGATAGGTGAATATGAGGATATAAAAAGAAATCAGCGACTGGAAAATGTTGCTTCGTTATTCTTCATTCAAATGAAAACAGAAAATCCATCAAATATACTCCTTAACAACAACAAATCTAAGCTCTGACAGGATAGCATTTACGTAGGGATATCACTGCCATTCACTCTCACTGAGCCCATGACTCCCGTTCGTGACGTCACGGATAGAGGCCCGACTCTACGTGCACTTCCGGGTTTCAGACTTAGATATTTTGGTAGAGTTTACTCGAATAAATTCATTATTCTAAACTTGTTTTGTCGGGTGGACACCATTTGGTGTTATTATGGGGGTTAAAAGCTTTCTATTTGTGTAATTATCTCAGTATTTGGGATTGTCTTAGAGTATCAACTTTAAGGGATGTATAGACTAAAACAAGTAATTTAAAAACGATACAATGTCTCACAGGAAGCCAATGAAAAAAGTCAAGGAGTGGTTTAGGGGAGTGAGATCTCGTAACCTGATAAATAAGCCGGGCTGCATAATTTTGAAGTCGTTGGATACGATCTAATTGAGTAACAGGGATAGTGGAAAGAAGGCCATTGCAGTAATCTAAACGAGACAGAACTAGAGAACAAATTACATTGTTTCAGGCGGATTGATTAATGTATCTTCTTATTCAAGAAATGTTCCTTAAATTAAAAGTTGCAGTAGTACATATTTGAGAGACGCGATCTGACATTGACATTTCTCTATCCAAGAGTACACCTAAATTCTTAACAGTGATTGAAGGGCTTATGAATACATCACCAACTTTTAACTTAAGATCTGGTAGATTGCGTAAACTGTGAGGAGAGGCTACTACAAATAATTCTGTCTTCGAGTCATTCAAATTCAATTTATTAACTAACATCCAATTTACAATATATGAAATGCAATATCTGAAATGCAATATCTTTTTCATTTTTTTTTCTTTTGATAATTTCAGGCCACAACAACAGGAGTTATCCAGTTTTCTAAGCAACGTCCTACAAGAATGATACTCACTCAATTCACAAATCCTTCAAGATTCGATATAATAGATCAATACGTATCGGATCCTGCTATTGCCGTGTTTGGGGCACCTGTTGACGCTTATATCGGCAGCCCGAGCATATATCACGAGGTATGTATGCAGCCCGAGTATATTTCATGAGGTATGTATGCGGCCAGAGTATATATATCATGAGGTATGTATGCGGCACGAGTATATATCATGAGGTATGTATGCAGCACGAGTATTTATCATGAGGTATGTATGTGGCACGACCATATATCATGAGGTATGTATGCAGCCCGAGTATATATCACGACGTATTTATGCAGCACGGGTATTTATCATGAGGTATGTATGCGGCACGAGTATATATCCTGAGGTATTTATGCAGCCCGAGTATATATCACGACGTATTTATGCAGCACGAGTATTTATCATGAGGTATGCGGCACGAGTATTTATCCTGAGGTATTTATGCAGCCCGAGTATATATCCTGAGGTATTTATGCGGCACGAGCATATATCACGACGTATGTATGCAGCCCGAGTATATATCATGAGGTATTTATGCAGCACGAGTATTTATCATGAGGTATGCGGCACGAGTATATATCCTGAGGTATTTATGCGGCACGAGCATATATCACGACGTATGTATGCAGCCCGAGTATATATCATGAGGTATTTATGCAGCACGAGCATATATCACGACGTATTTATGCAGCACAAGTATTTATCATGAGGTATGCGGCACGAGTATATATCATGAGGTATGTATGCAGCCCGAGTATATATCATGAGGTATGTATGTGGCACGAGCATATATCATGAGGTATGTATGCGGCACGAGCATATATCATGAGGTAAGTATGTGGCCCGAGTATATATCATGATGTATGTATGCAGCACGAGTATATATCACGACGTATTTATGCAGCACGAGCATATATCATGAGGTATGTATGCGGCACGAGCATATATCATGAGGTATGTATGCAGCCCGAGTATATATCATGAGGTATGTATGTGGCACGAGCATATATCATGAGGTATGTATGCGGCACGAGCATATATCATGAGGTATGTATGCAGCCCGAGTATATATCATGAGGTATGTATGTGGCACGAGCATATATCATGAGGTATGTATGCGGCACGAGCATATATCACGAGGTATGTATGCGGCACGAGTATATATCACGACGTATGTATGCAGCCCGAGTGGTTCTAGGACAATTACCCCCTGGGCAATCACCCCCCGGAAATTTACCCCCCGGAAAACTACCCCCGAAGGACAATTACCCCCCGGAAAATTACCCCCCGGAGAATTACCCCCCGGACAATTACCCCTCGAGGACAACTACCCCCAAGGACAATTACCCCCCCCCCCGAGGACAATTAACCCCCGAGGATAATTACCCCCCGAGGACAACTACCCCCCGATGACAACTACCCCCGAGGACAATTACCCCCCGAGGACAACTACCCCCAAGGACAATTACCCCCCCCCCCGAGGACAATTACCCCCCGAGGACAATTACCCCCTGAGGACAACTACCCCCCGATGACAACTACCCCCGAGGACAATTACCCCCGACGACAATTACCCCCCGAGGACAACTACCCCCCGAGGACAACTACCCCCCGAGGACAACTACCCCCCGAGGACAATTACCCCCCGAGGACAACTACCCCCCGTGGACAATCCGGATTTAATAACAAAAGACGATCTGATACATTGAGAGATGGCTACAAACCTGTAAGACCCCCTTCATGAACCCATATTCGTTCAAATACTAGCACGTTGTCTTCCTCGTTACTAAACATTTCCCTTTAATACATATAAGTTACACAACAGCAGTGCGGCTGCTGATTTTCACGAAGGATGTAAGTTTTAGGTAATTGTCAAGCGCTTCTCAACATGCATAGAAATACATTTCTCTTGAGCAGCGTTATTTCAACTTTTTGAGTCATGGTACCCTCTTAAGAAATGAAAAGTTTCTCCCAAATCCCAAAGTCTTCACAGACTATCTATTTTGCATGACTCAGGCACTCGCCAAGTGCTATGTTCATGGGTGTCAATCCGGGGGGGGGGGGGATGGGGGGATATATCCCCCCAATATTTCAGGTGGGGGGGGGTGGCCTGTACAATCATCCCCCCAAACAATTCACCATCAAAAAAAAAATGAAGAGAAACATTAATGATGAGAGCCCGATGGGAGTACTTAATAGTTATTACTCGCAAGATGACCATCAATATACACATTTTGCTATCTTATTTTCATAATACATACGTAAATGAGACATCCGTATATGAGACAAGAATAAACTGATGAATTTATTCAATTTATTCAATCAACAGCATCATAGAAATGCAGTGCGCCAAATGCAAAGCCGCAGCGTTAAAAAGCAACGAGCTAAATGTCAAGCGCGAAGCGCGAAAGTGCAAAAAAAGTAGAGAGTGGGAGAGAGAGATAATGAGAGACAGAGAGGATACAGGCGCGTATCCAGAAGGCAGTCGCCCCCCCCCCCCCAAAAAAAAAAAAGAGAGAGAGAGAGAGAGAGAAAGAAGAAAGGACGTAGGTAGAAAAAAGATTAAGAGTCGAGAACGGTACAACAAATCATCATCTTTCTCTAATAATGTAATGAAACGTCAAAGCTTCGCGCGGGAGGGGGTGGGGAACTGAATTCAGACAAGGATTAAGAGTCGAGAATGGTACAACGAATCGTCTTCTTTCTTTAGTAATTTAATGAAACGTCAAAAGAAACTGATTTTTTGACTAGGATTAAGAGTCGAGAACGGTACAACGAATCGTCTTCTTTCTCTAATAATTTAATGAAACTTCAAAGCTTCCGCGCTTTGCGCGGGTGGGGGGAACTGAATTCAAACCAGGATTAAGAGTCGAGAACGGTAAAACGAATCGTCTTCTTTCTCTAATAATTTAATGAAACTTCAAAGCTTCCGCGCTTTGCGCGGGTGGGGGGAACTGAATTCAAACCAGGATTAAGAGTCGAGAACGGTACAACGAATCGTCTTCTTTCCCTAATAATTTAATGAAACGTCAAAGCTTCGCGCGGGAGGGGGGGGGGAACTGAATTCAGACAAGGATTAAGAGTCCAGAATGGTACAACGAATCGTCTTCTTTCTTTATCAATTTAATGAAATGTCAGAGATTCCGCGCTACGCACGGAGGAAGGGGAACTTCATTCATACCAGGATTAAGAGTCGAGAACGGTACAACGAATCGTCTTCTTTCTCTAATAATTTAAAGAAACATCAAAGCTTCCGCGTTTCGCGAGGGACGGGGAAACCCCCTCCCTGCAGCCACCCCCTATAGGGAGCGCGCTTCGCGTGCTCACTACCGCCCCCCTAAAATAAAATCCTTGCTACGCGCTTGAGAGGATAATAACCCAAGTTGCAAGCCCACATGGGTCCCATGTTATCTGAAATGTTATCTTTATTGAGGGTGACTTGAAAAAATTAATAAATTGTAAGGGAGGGGGTGCTACCTGCCACACGCTTCTACCTCTTGGTTGCTTTGATCCATTGCCGAAATGATTTTGGCACCTATCATCCCACCCAACCACGGATAAAAATCGACACCGTTGTGACCAACAATGACGGTCGCATACTACCGGGTACCCATTTAACACCTGGGTGGAGAGTAGCAAGTGCAGGTTAATATCTTGCCAAAGGATATCAGTGCCGTGTCTGGATTCGAACCCTCGACCTGCGCATATCATACTCCCGCATGACAACATACATATATAGATAACAGAAATATATAGATAACGTGAAGAAAACCTTAATTTCGGATCATGGACGAGGGCCCATTATACAAAGAGAAATACACGATCAGCTTATTAAAAAAGTTACAGAGGATGCATAAATGAAATATTACATCCTAATTTCTTTGTTTTGCCATTGTTGGTGAGAGAGGCTGTAAGGCGTACTCATCTGCGCGCAATGTATTGTTGAATTTCTTTAAAAAATGTAATTTCTGTTCTTTATTCGGTAGCAAAAATTCGGGGGAATTGGGCACATCCCACCCCCCCCCCCCCCCCCACATCGAAGATAATAATTTGAAAACACTGAAATGAACTTCACAAATAACATAGAAATTGAAAGTTTATGACATTTTCTGTAAAGAGCAATTTGGAGAGAAGCTCGCATTATTTGTCACAGTGTTACAAATTCCTCGGGGGTGATTGTCATTGGGGGTAGTTGTCTTTGGGGGTTAGTTGTCCTCGGGGGGTAATTGTCCTCGGGGGTAGTTTTCCTCGGGGGGTAATTGTCCTCGGGGGTAGTTGTCCTCGGGGGGTAATTGTCCTCGGGGGGTAATTGTCCTCGGGGGGGAATTGTCCTCGGGGGTAGTTGTCCTCGGGGGGTAATTGTCCTCGGGGGTAGTTGTCCTCGGGGGGTAGTTGTCCTCGGGGGGTAATTGTCCTCGGGGGGTAGTTGTCCTCGGGGGTAATTTTCCGGGGGGTAATTGTCCTTGGGGGGTAATTGTCCTCGGGGGGTAATTCTCCGGGGGGTAATTTTCTGGGGGGTAATTGTCCTTGGGGGGTAATTGTCCTCGGGGGGTAATTCTCCGGGGGGTAATTTTCTGGGGGGTAATTGTCCGTGGGGGGTAGTTTTCCGGGTGGTGATTTTCCGGGGGGTGATTGCCCAGGGGGTAATTGTCCTGATACGAGCCCGAGTATATATCATGAGGTATGTATGCAGCCCGAGTATATATCATGAGGTATGTATGTGGCACGAGCATATATCATGAGGTATGTATGCGGCACGAGCATTTATCACGAGGTATGTATGCGGCACGAGTATATATCCTGAGGTATTTATGCAGCCCGAGTATATATCATGAGGTATGTATGCGGCACGAGCATATATCATGAGGTATGTATGCGGCACGAGTATATATCATGAGGTATGTATGCGGCACGAGTATATATCATGAGGTATGTATGCGGCAAGAGTATATATCATGAGGTATGTATGCGGCACGAGTATATATCATGAGGTATTTATGCAGCACAAGTATTTATAATGAGGTATGCGGCACGAGTATTTATAATGAGGTATTTATGCAGCACAAGTATTTATCATGAGGTATGCGGCACGAGTATTTATAATGAGGTATGCGGCACGAGTATTTATAATGAGGTATTTATGCAGCACAAGTATTTTTCATGAGGTATGCGGCACGAGTATTTATCATGAGGTATGTATGCGGCACGAGCAGACCCATAATCAACTGGAAAGAGAATATCAAGAACTGGAGTGGACTAAAACTGCAATAGTGCACCAGAATGGCAGAAGATAGAGTGAAATGGAGAAATGTTGCAATCAACCTCCGAACCGGGAGAAGATACTTAGATAGATAGATTTATGCAGCCTGAGTATATATCATGAGGTATGTATGCAGCCTAGCTATATCGTGAGGTATGTATGCAGCACGATTATATATATTTAGGTATGTATGCAACACGAATAATTATCATGAGGTATGTATGCATCTCGATTATATATTATCAGGTATGTATGCAGCCTGAGTATTTATCATGAGGTATGTATATATTATATTATCAGTTATCTCTTATCAGGTACCTCTTTGTGCCACACAGATAATCTCTCTTCATTCATGGGACATTCATACCAAAAGGCTTACAGATTATGCAATGTCGTTATGGAATTGCAAAGCCATTACATATGCGAAATTTCACGTGTGGCAAACGAGCAACCGTGTAGATGAGGCGAAGCAAGCACACCTTGCGACCCCTTTTTCAACACTATATGTGCTAAGTGGTTTTTGTCATTTCGAAATTTCACCAAAACATGAACAATGCTTTAGTCTCAAACAGCTGCACATCGCTGATTATTACAAAATGTTGAGTACCAACAAATAACTATTGGTAATGATACCTACAATGCCAAATTGATTCAATTTTATGTATGACATTATTGAAACAGAATTGAGATGAGTTTTATTTTTTCTTTCCGCTTCGGATCCTAATTAGTTTTTTTGTTTTTGAATCAAGTAAATTGGAGATCCTGTACGAAGTCTTAACATTACTGGGGCAGCATAATTGTCCGATATTTAGAAAGCTTGTTTATAAACATTTATTGGCATAAATTACATCTATTTTCAGGTGGAGCAAAGTGTGATTGAAAAAACCTAGTCTGTTTGTTTATAACGTAAGTTGTCATGTTTTTCAAGGTGTTCGAAAGCAGCACCGATGCAGGATTTTTCTCAGCCCTGAGGAACAGACTGAGAACATTAGAGGCAAGTCCATGGGGCGCGGATAACAATGACGTCATTGATACGCTTAGCACTGCTGTGATGTTTACATGGAAGGACTTTCAACCTCCCGGTTCAATTCCTGGGGAAGAGGTATGATGATTCGATCATTAGTCAAATTTAATGTTACGAATTTCGTGCAAAGATCATACAAAGGTTATCAAAAGTTCAAAGAAGTTCCTCTTCTTTTCAGAAACAACCTTTTATCTTACACCTGTCACTTCTATGTTATTGCGTCAAATACGTTTAAATTGATTTTTGATATTTACTGACTCAATGGCCTATTTGTAAATTTATGCCCCCCCCCTTTACTCTCTTTCTCTCCCTCTGTTTCTATCGATCTGGCTTATTCTTTTCAATATACATTTACTCGACATTGCAGTTGGTGACGTACCAGGCCATAGTATTTACTAACGGAGCGAGAACAGGCGTACTGATGTTCTATGAGCAAGGTAGTTTCAGCTGGAATCCCCAATCCAAGGCAGTTTCAGCTAGGATCGGTTACAACTCTAGGTATGCATGGGTGAACCGGTTTCAAGAATCCGATCTTATCGAAAGCTACAAACCAGACCAGTCTATTGGATCACAGTCGGGGACTCAGGTATATACAGTAATTATATGATATTGAATGGCCTTCAGTCGGTCCAGGGTATATACAATATACTGATCAAGCATAATACATTCCAGCTCGGTATGATGGTCTGAGTATTCATTTGCAAGCAAGCGAGAAAAGGTTATACAAATTGTGAGATCGCAGTGCAAAAAATGACATGTTGTAAAGAGAAGAACAAAACCATGTTCGGTTTTAAGCACAATCCAAGTCGCTTTGAATTAGGGGCGCATGCTATGGAGGGTAAAAGGGAACATTTATCAGGAGGGGATGAAAAGGACATGTTTCAGTAAAACAGGCAATTAATAAAGAGTGGAAATGTGGCACTTCTCACACTTAAAAAGGAGGCACTCACCAAGGTTTTAGGGGGTAACTTAAGAGAATGGAAAAGGGTCATTAGTCAAAGGAAAAAGAGCATCTATCAGATTTTTATAGAGGCATTGGTCATTAACGAAAAGGGGTATTGTGAAAAGGAAAAGGGGATCTTATTACAAATGAAAAGGGGTACCTATCACATTTTAATAGGGGCATTTATCAAAGATGAAAAGGGGCATTTGTGAGAATGGGAGGGGGCTATCGTTTAAAATGAAAATGGGCACGTGTCAAAGGAAAAGTGGTACCTATCAGATTATAATAGGGGCATTTAACAGAGGTGTGACTCATACGAGCCTGTATACATATCCAATTTATTTATCTTTTGTAATTGCAGGGAATACTGATTTACAGACTCGACAACAACCCAAGCACGTTCGTTAACTCAGGTCTGTTCTGCTCTAACTGGTACACGGAAGACAAAGCCACCCTGTGGCCCTCGTTGGAATTACGAATTTCATTTACACCTCCATGTCCGTGTTCTGCTTGGCAGGCCGCATTTGATCGTAGATATGGTTCCTGCAGATATTTGTTTGACCAATCAGAGCTGTCTGTGCAGAATAGTATTTTCGCTGGTAAGTTTGCACACATCCTCAAGTTTACTCTTCATTTTCTTTCAGAGGCGCAGTTTGACTTCTCCCTGTGTCACTCGCACACAGCATTTTGAAACCGGCGTGGTAAGGCTGTGTGAAACTACACCGATACATCGCTAACGAATACAATGTTTTCAATACAAATTTTCATCGGCTAGGTTTAGCCATCCTTTTTTCAAGCTAGGTACCAGGCATCATTATTGTTATTATATATCTTTTTTAATACTGATTACATTATTATTATTATTATTGTTATAGGTTTCCCACTCAACTTCGTAAACTTAGCATTCGAATTAACGTTATGTTCATTCAAGTTTGTGCGAAATTGAATAACTATGTAGATCAACATTCAAAAAGCTAATTACGTCATTAAATTTGATTTAGTACTAGTAGCATGTGATTTCATACTCTTGTCACGGAGACGTGCAAAACGAGCATTCAATTTAGAAAAGCGTGCAAAGAGCATTCAAATTCGCGCCGGACAGACGGTGGTATGTCTTCGTGCATTCAATTTCGTGATTAGGCATACATATGTGACAATTGCGCATTGCTTTTCATTTTATGTTAATTTGTCACTTAATATACTGTTTAAAGAGGAAACATAAACTGTAATATAAATATATCAGACAAATAAGAATATTGTATAATGTGAAATCATGTCAAAAAAGATCATAGAGAAAAAGAATAAATAAATGAACATGAAATACTGAATATCCGAATGAACATCGAGCCTCATACTATGATTATGTGGTCTAGTTTTAATTTAAATGACCCGATTGCGAAAGAGGTTGCCCATAGACGAAAATGAAACCGCAATTGGCCATATAATTCACCTCCCACTCAACATCGGCGAAATTGACTGAACCAAGCTTTAATTTGAATGTGCATGTTTAGAAAATTCGGTGACTCGAAACGAAATTGAATGCAACAGGTTTAAAAATGAAACAGGGGAACAACGAGTGGAGAAAATTTGCTCGAACATGAATGCACGTTGAAGAAATTGATTGTTGCTTTTACAAAATTGGCCGGGAAAACCTATATTAAAGGCCAAAGTTTTGGTATGGGGTCATGAATTTGGTTCAAATTAACATATTGGAAGCATATGCGATCCTACAATATTCAGTGATCGTTTTCGCGGTTGAAATCGAGTCTAAAGTTATGAATTTGTAAATAATAAACTTGTTATGTTGTATAGCTCTCTCTCAAGGTCATGATATTAATTAAGCTATAGAACTTTTTTTTTGTTTACTTAAATCGACCGATTAGCTATTCCCGTTTGGAAAATATATTACATCTACATATTCTTAGATTTTGATGGTCGCAGCTACCATTGTACGGCCATAGGGGCTAATTGAAATTTATCAAAATTTCCCGGGAGCACCGGTTATTTGTTATATTCAAGTTTTTCAAAAGCAGAAATGTTTTAGGGGCTAAATTTTCTAATGCTTATTTAACATTTAATTCATCCATTTTGTCTGTTACCCAGTACATCTTGTCTTTGTATTATGTTGTGTTTTTTTCTCTAGAGCGCTTAGGGACATGTTTTATTACTATGTGTTATGCTCTATACAAGAACGGTTAATTATTATTATTATTATTATTATAATACATCCACAGGGGCATCCAAATAAATCAAATTTGTGAAGAAACACTATCCGACCAAATTTCCAAAACTTTGTAGTACCTTTAATATAATTATATTTGTAAGTCGTCATCATTGTTTTAAATAGTATCACTATAACATTATAATGTTTTTATTATAATTGTTATTTTAAGTATTGATATTATTATCATTATTATTATTAATCATTGTTTTTTTAATTATCATTATTATTATCGCATGATCCGAACTACACTTTATCTTCATCAAGGTTTCATCTTCCCATACTGCCAACAACATCGATGGCTGTTTTTCGGGGGTGGATACAGGTGTACGTTCTTCCCTGGGCTTCTACGGGGCTACATAATCGACTCATGGTGGAGTTCTCATTATGAGGCGTATACCTCCTTCTATCAACAGTGGCTTGGTAAGGAGGAATCACACAGTTGTATTTTATATGATTTTTTTTTAATTACCTTAACGCCTCGTTCAAATATCAGGCGGTATTAATAAAGAGAGCGTAAATACACTGCATATGTTGTAGCTCAGACAATACTCGTAGTTGTAGATTCATTCATTTCCAGCTTATACAAATTATTTAAAAAAATGGAAAACAAGTTTTTAAGTACAATGAAACAAACCCTTAGTTACCACTTCATATCTAGACCATATTGCTCATGGTATGTTAGTGGTGATAGTAGCTTATGGAATTAGAAGAATGACTACTATTTAACCCTATTTAGCCCGGGCTATTTTGAAACTGCATAGCCCGGGGGGGGGGGGGGGCTTCTAAAGCCCCCCCCCCCCCCCCCCCCCTATGATCTCGGCCGTGGAACGACCGATCGCCGCGAAAATTTGCATACATGTCAAGTGAAGTGTATAGAATACTATGGTAATTTCAATTTTTTTGAAAAGTTTACTCATTTGCATATTTATGGTAATTTATGCAAATAAGGTCATAACATTCACATTTTTGCCCATAAATCAGACATTATTCATATTTAAGCATTCTTTTCCACTACATATATTTGTTAGACCATTTGGAATAATAATACAACACAAAAAAAGACCAAATAACCAATGCTTTATCTCTTTATATGAAAAATGAGATTTCCATATGTTTTGTACACAAATCACAAAAATGAGTGATTTTCGGCCTGACATGCAAAGACAAAAGGACACGTGACTTTGTAATGGTAGGTCAGATTTTCAAAAAATTTCTTTCAAAAGATGCGCAAGACTCGAAAGAAAAAAGTCACAAAAAATTATCGCGAAAAATGTTGAGGGGGGGCTTCTAAAGCCCCCCCCCCCCCCCACCGGGCTAAATAGGGTTAAACTGCTACAAGCGCTAATACCACTGCCGCTGCTACTTCTACTACTACTACTACTATACTACTACTACGCCTACGACTATTACTACTGTCTAATACTACTAACACTACTGCAATTAATTGTGTGTATTTATTTTTATTCAAATATATTTAATCAGGAAATCATGAATCAGATATGCATTGTAGATTTTTTAAAAATCTGTATTACTTCATTGTCCTGAACAGAATAAAAATGTAGTACACAGATAAATAGATAATGAATATCACTAAAGCTAACAAGTAAAGGTTAAAAACAGTATCAAACTTACATATGAGAATAATATGCATTAGAAGTAGTACAAAGCACATAATAATAACAAAAAAAACGACAATGTAATATTTGAAATTAACAGCGGAAAAACATCAAATCACTTTAATAAAAGGCATTGAAATGTCACCAAAAAGATTAAAATAGGAGAAAAGATACAAGGAAATTGGTAAAAAGAAGAGAAAAAAAGAGAGAAAGGAAAAAAGAGAAGGAGAGGGGAGAGGGAAAGGGCGAGAGAGAGAGAGAGAGAGATATATAGAGAAAGAAATAAGCCATGTCAAGAGCAGTATATGAATCGGCATTGTATCACACAGGTTTTAACAAAATTGTCCTTGTACATACGTTTAACACTGATACTAAACGCCTACTACTGGTAGCCTACTACTACTACTTTACTACTACTACTACAACTGCTACTACTGCTGCTACTACTTCTACTACTACTACTATACTAACAACTAGCTACTATAACTACTACTAATATACTAACAACTAGCTACTATAACTACTACTGGTACTACTCTACTGCAGCTACATCTACTACTGCTACTACTACTACTACTACTAGATAATACGACTAATATTGGTACTACTCTACTACTGCTACATCTACTCCTACTACTTGTACTACTTCTACTACTACCACTACTACTACTATTACGCCTACGACTATTACTACTACTAATTTATAATACTATATGTTCTACTACTACTACTACTACTACTATACTAGCAACTAGCTACTATACAACTAATACTGGTACTACTCTACTACACCTACATCTACTACTGCTACTACTGCTACTAATACGCATATCACTATTACTAATAATACTTTACAATACTATTACCACTACTGCAATTAATACTGATCCTATAATCCTACTAAGGGTACTACTACTACTACTTCTACTACTACTACTAGATAATACGACTACTATTGGTACTACTCTACTACTGCTACATCTACTCCTACTACTTGTACTACTTCTACTACTTCTACTACTACTAATACTACTATTACACCTACTAATTTATAATACTATATGTAGTACTACTACTACTACTACTATACTAGCAACTAGCTACTTTACAACTAATACAGCTACATCTACTACAGCTACTACTACTACTAATACGCATATGACTATTACAAATAATACTTTATAATACTATTACCACGACTGCAATTAATACTGATCCTATAATCCTACTAAGGGTACTACTACTACTACTTCTACTACTACTACTACTACTACTAGATAATACGACTACTATTGGTACTACTCTACTACTGCTACATCTACTCCTACTACTTGTACTATTTCATCTACTACTTCTACTACTACTACTACTACTACTACGCCTACGACTATCACTACTACTAATTTCTAATACTACATGTACTACTGCAAGTAATACCGATAATATACTTCTACTACTGGTAATACTACTATTACTATTACTACTTCTATTTATATTACTACCATACCCCTATTACTATGCTTTCTTATATTACTGCTACTACTACTACCACTACTAATATTGCTTCTGCTACTACTACTAGTTGGTTTGGCTCCATAACTTTAGAGCCTTGTATATAGGGCAATTACTAGTTGTTGCATGACCATGCATTCGATGCCAGGAATTCAGTTATCCTTAAAACCCTAAATTGGTTACACATTGATAGCTGGGTTCAAGAATGAGACAAATTGTCTACCCATGTATAATGTTTTCAGAGACTTTATGTAATATTAGAACAATGTAGCAACAGAAAGATAAATGTTTTTGTTGCCAATTCGTGAAACAACATGTGTTGGAAGGAATAAGCAATTCTAATCATTATTTATCTTTTTTGTTCATACAGCAAAAGATGTGCTCCCAAGGTATCACTGCTGCCAAGTAGCTGATGGAGGTTTCTGTGATTTGTACGAGGAAAGACGCCCTCCTTCGACATGCTCACGATATAGACCTCCGCGAATCGGTAAGCTCGTTTTATTTTGTTTCAAAATGCCTTATGTTCAGAATAATTATTAGTATCAAAGCAAGCTTCATGGTGAGCAAAATTGCTAAAATGGAAGGAAATCATTGTCATTTTTGTATGCAGACGTTATATGTGTTATAAACAAGCGATGCACAAAACTCATCAATGTTAACCGCTACAAAACGGTCATAAAACAGAAGATTTTTCGTAGAAAACACTGCGGTTCTAAATCATGGAATGCCACAGTAACAATAAATGATGAAAAAATAGCGAGAAAACAGCTGTTAAAAAAAACAAAATACCGAGCACAACAGAATCCTGAATAGAGCTCTCTGTCCTTGTGATTTTCATATCTGGAAACATGCTAGCCATCTTGTCAAAGAATGGTAGGCCTTAATTCACGAAGTCTCTGCAATATGAAATTATAAATATTGAGTTGTTGCAATCTTAAGGATAACTCAAGGGTTCAATAGCTCAATTTAAGGAATTGAGAACTTCGTTGTAAAGCAAATGATGCATGTTCTTATTCTTTCAATGCAGGATCTATACGCTCTCGTAAATGTTGTCTATGCACTTTCCATACGAAGCCGACAGGCTTCGTACGATAGGTGCATAACCAGCCCCAACTTAAGTGCGGATAGATAGTTTATAGATAGAATATTTAAACTTATTGGTATACATCATTTGTATACTATTAGTTATATTGTTGAGCACGATATGTTATTTGTATGACCACGCCAGCAACTGCCGCGGTTGTAACGCACCATGAACATGATGAAATATCGTCAAAGATTTCAACGAAGAGTGCAGTCGATATTGACTGTGAATACATCGGATGTGTATTGGGCATCAATGATAATTATCGTGATGATGCTGATAATGATGATGACAATCTTTTGTTTACAGCATGGTTCTGGGGCGACCCCCACATCAACACATTGGATGGAAGAATGTATACTTTCAATGGTCTTGGGGAGTACACTATGTTGGAGTACAATAACAACGATACATTCGTTCTGCAGGCCAGGACAGGCAAAGCCTTCAATAATAGCAAGCCCATCGAAACAGGAACTGTCTTTACCGGTTTCGCTGCTACGCAGGGCATCACAGTGGTAAATCTCGGTTAACACTTGTTCAGATATGCAGCGGTATAAATTGCGTTGCTTTTTGTTGTTTCTTTCTTGTATAATTGCGTAAAGATCAGAGTTGTACGGACGCTTTGTTTTCTGTATCGTGAAACACATAGCTTGAGTTAGTACACGTAGGACCTTTGGTGCGCCCAGATGCCATTCATTTTAACTTTTAGACAAAACGCTGTGGGTTACTGTGTCATATCTAAACCTGTTTCTAAAGACTGCTAGAAAGCAACAACAACAATTGTATTTGTAGCCAGATGATCCTTATTGACATGTTCCTTTAGTATGTTTTTCAAAGAAAAAACAGTGGAACCTTGATAATTATACAGAAACTAGATCAATGGAGACAATAATTGCAGTCTCTGTAGACAGGACGGGTCTTTATTGACAGGTTCTTTTAGTATGTATTTGAAACATAAATCAGTAGAAAATTTACTTGTAGATCGGGAAAAGGAGATAATGAATTATCGCTATCACCAATAACTTTAAATACAGACCATGAGAGGGAAACAACAAATTTCCGGTATCGCCAATCATAAACAAAATATATACTTCCAAATGTTCGGATGTACGTAGACTCTTGGACGTAATTTTGATCCACTTCTATAGTTCACGTAGTTCACGTAACATTCATGTGCATTGCACGTAAGTACGTGTCGAATAGCTGCCCCAGGTTGCTTAGTTTTAGTGACGGCAGCAACGGAAAACAAGAGAAAGATACTTCAAATCATATCGACCACCAGTTTAAATTAAACAATGGAAGGTCATTCTTGTAACTTCAACAAAATGACAAGCTTAACTTTAGATTACCCGACCAAAACTTAGGCAAAGGAACCATATATTGAACTCCCGTCTGTTTGTATTTTAGACGGGTTTTTTTCACTTGCCAATGCACACGTAATTTTTGTCCTGCATTTACTTGCTCTTGCCCATCAAACATTCAAATAACTTATTGTTGGTATATTCAACGATATTTCCATACGTTTTTGGTAATAATTCACTCCTGAAATCGCTTGAAATTCGTAATAAATAATTGTCATAACTATCGGAAAGTACAGTACACACTTCATTTTCTATCGTTTATTATCATTTAGTAAAGTTGTGTGTGATACGTGTTGCCATGCTGACTATGTTCTCTTTTATATGTTTAAAAAAAAACAGGTGGAATTTTCCCTGAATGACAACAGAACTGACATGAGGATCCTCATTAACAGAACCGAAGAGATAACTGACTTGACTGAGTTAGAAGGAGGTATAATCTTACTCTCTAAAAAATAAACCCATAAGGATTATTCAGGGAAGAGCGGTGCAAAATCCAGTTTTGTTGTATTGCACCCTATCTTATATAACAAAATAATTGATGGATGGTGTTACTTACCATTCCATAGGCGTGGGGGATCATAAATATTGTTGTTTTATTTTAGCCGAGTCTTTTATCATGCATATTTAAGGTCTTCAATCCTTCCTCGCCTCGGTAAAGCACTTAGGGATTCATTATTGGAGTAACATAAGTGTACTTATTAATATTATCATTGTTATTTCAAATATTAGTAGTAGTAGTAGTAAAAAGAAGTAGCAGCAGCAGTATTAGTAGTAGTAGTAGTAGTAGTAGTAGTAGTATCATATGGCTAATACTTTTACTTCTATCGCTACTTATATTTTTAGTAGTATCATCATTGTTATTTTTATTTTAAGTAGTAGTAGTAGTAGTAGTAGTGACATGAAGTTATTTATTTTTACTGAATGATAATTAAAACAAATATTTTGGATTTAAGTAGCGTCTAATAAATAAAATATGTCTCAGGTGCTTTACATATTCCTTCTTATTATAATCATTAAATATGTTTTGATTATTTTTCCTTCCTTTTTTCTCTCCATCGTGACAAAGACGGCTTTGCCTCCGCAGATTCTTCATTTTCTTTAACGCGTGAGAATGGAACCACTGTGGACGAAATCAAGGTCAATGCTTACTTTCAGGTTGGTGACACGCCCGCTACGTCTTTCACCGTGACCTTTTCTAACGGGATTCTTCTCGTGACCATCGAAGCACCGCCGGAATACGATGAAGATGGACCTGGCAGAGGTCTTCTAGGTTAGTATTCAATGCATGTACTCTAATAACAAGAGCGTTAACACAGAGCTATCGCCACACCATATCAAATCGTGTGTGTGTGTGTGTGTGTTTGGGGGGGGGGGGGATACCATTTGCCGACAAGCATGAAAAGTCAACTGAAAATTCAAAAACTTATCGACAAGTAAAACATGACGATTTTCTAATTGTAAAATATGCCGACATCCTATAGAATTTTTGAATTGTTGCTTACATAAATATTCTTATATGCGTTTCGCGCCTGGTCATGAGATAAATTTGGAAAGAAACTGTTCTCAAATTTCAATGAACAGGTGATGCACTTGGCTAATGAAGTTACTTCAGGTTTCTTGCCATCGTGTGTGTCTAACTCTATACATGACTGTATATAGTTAGATGGCAAGAAACATTGTATATTGCTGGATCCCAAACCGTTATTAAACGTAGCATGTTTAAACTGTTAATAATAATAATAATAATAGCTAGTTCTTATATAGCGCTTTTCAGGACCGAAGGCCCTATCAAAGCGCTTTACAGATATATATATTATTACCCCGGTCATAGGATTCAGGCTTACCCGCACACAATGTATGCACATTCTCCACTCCCTGGGGAGCATTCCAGCCAGGCGTCTTTTTTTACAAGCGCACACGTGCTAATCTAATCACATTAGCTTTCGCATCCTACCGGGTACCCATTTACACCTGCTTCATCCGCCCTTTGAGAATGATGTCCATCGTACAGTACTAGGCCTTTAGGGGACACGTAATAATGAACTCATCCGCTCACGATGCTTTCTAGTAACAGGTGGGTGAAATAATTAAAAAAGAGGCACTTCAAAAAGACGAAAGCATTACATTTTATTAAATATTAAGAAAATCGTCAATTTCATGTCATTTATCCAGGTAATATGAATGGCGATAGTTCAGATGATTTCCTGCTCCGAAATGGCACTACTCTTGAGGATTCGCTAGCCACAAACCTCACGGACAAGGAGATATTTGACTTCGGACAGTCATGTAAGTTTAATTTCTTTACTGTGGTACGATTGCAAAATTCTCTGACTTAAGCATAGTACAGTTGTGGAGCGGTTAACCGCCGGCATGATTTCGTTATCATCTAAAATTGGCATTATCGCGAGAAAAGTCCTTCGCGTATTCACTCGAATAGGTCTGTGTCATATTACAGATACTGTAATTTGAAGCATTTTCGTACAGGGGTACGTTAAAGGCAGGCTTTACTACTTCAGCTAGAAGTGATTATACCATCCAGTGAGCCAGCGAGGTCACTGTGACAGGTGGCTATCTCATTAACTCAGCTCTCATTTAACATAAGAAAAAGAGGATCATGGGGGACCAACAGGCACTGATTGGGGAAGTTTTCTATATAGAGGGAGCAAGTAGCTACAATAAGGACAGTGTGCCTTTAAATAAAGACGATAACAATTGTAGAATTCCAATAATATTATATCTTGGGTGAATTAGTTATTATAAACTATTCTCTTTCTATGTAGTACAAAATAAAAAAACATTTTTAAATGCGTGCTATAGTACTTCGATTTTGTTTACAAAAGTCATTTGTGAGGTAACTATTACTAGCAAATGTATTGATATGATTACCACTTCTGAAACTATTCTCATATTGCTTTCATTATTCCTTATAATAGTTAGCAGGAACTCGGTGAATAAGCGAGGTAACTATTCAAATAAACGAGGATAAATCCCTTTTGTCATTTCCTCAATCTTTCTCAAATCATTATATGATTACCACCTCTTATCAAATTATTCTTATGGGTTCTTCTACAAATTATCCGTGATCCCCTCTTAAAATATTGCCCAAATAGGCTGTATAGAGTACCGAAGCTGTGACGTCATAAAAATCTATTTTTGGAATTTCTCTCTTTTTCCTTCATATTCCAAAAGAACATCAAAAATAATGTCCAAATGTCGAAAAACAATTGAATATGTTAAGTATTGGCTGAGATATGACCATCTGAATAAATATACTCCCCATAGGAGCTCAGTGTTATATGCTCTGGCTCCTAATGGTTACGAGCCAGAGCATATAACACTGAGTTCCCATAGGACATGTATTCATTCAGATGGTCATATCTCAGCCAATACTTAACATATTCAATTGGTTTTCGACATTTGGACATTATTTTTGATGTTCTTTTGGAATATGAAGAAAAAATTGAGAAATTCTAAAAATAGATTTTTGATGACGTCACACTTCACCACTCTATGACCTTATTCCAATCACCATATTTATTCATTGCTAACTTCAGGGCAAGCCAGCGAGGCCGAGTCCCTCTTCGAGTACGGCGAGAGGAACTGGACCTATTACAACCCGGCAAACTACACACCGATTTTCCTGAGTGAACTTATGGCTCAGGACCCCGAGCGGACAGCTGCTGCAAGGCAGGCGTGCGGTGACGATGAAATGTGCTTGTTTGACTACCTTGCCGTAAGCCCAGAACTGGGAGCAATGACTATGGAGGCCGGGAATACATTTGATGACAACCTTGCCAACCTAGGTATCGATTTAAGCCTTGCTACCCTTTTCGTCTTGTTCACAGAATTTGCCGCGGTAAACTGCAGCGTCTTATACCAAGGAGGGTTTTATTTGTATGTACTAGATAATGAATGGCAAGAGGGAATAAATACGAATTTGTAGATTCACAAAACAACGAAACAAACGTCCTACGCCTTCTCATCTGTGTGTCGTACACAGAAACGCTGTTAACCGCAATGTTTTCAGCGCCATATGTGAACAAGTTTCTCAGGATCGGCAATCTCTCTCAGTAACTATAACTATAACCGGCATTGGATCAGTCTAGGCCAAGCAGGTATTGAATACAATACATTTTGAGCTAAAGTCTCAACTAGCATGATTACATCGATCTGTTATCAGCAGGATGTTTAATACCCTTGTTATGAGGGAAATGATTTACAAATAGTTTGTTGCAAATAAAAACATCTTTCATAGAAGGCATAGTAGTGCTACGTCTGAAAAATGATGCCTCGTGCGCACCAGACATGATGCGTAGGGGTCTTCATCATCATCATCATGGTTACTGACTTTCGCGCCATGATGACAATCCTTCCCTCCACTTCTTTTTGTCTCGAGCATCCTCTTCATTTAGACCAACCTTTAACTCTTATCCTGCCACAGGGACAATCCCCACTGTGGCAAGCCACAAATCCCCCCAGTGCCAAATTTATAACGAGATAATCGGATTAACGCGATGGTACTACCAATAGCGCGTGCAAAACACTAGGCACAGTTTGATATTACGAATGCGTGCAATCATGCAAGAATCAGAGTAACAGTAGCTTGCTCGCGTGTACCGAGCATTATAACAATAGCGTGCATGCAGCCTTATGGCAGGCTATGAGTTAATACTGCTTTCTTTCTTCACCACATTTGTCCGTGATATCCTCGGTCTTCCATCTCTCTCATGCCATTCACTTTCAGATCCCACGCTCTTTTTACAGGTTCATCGTCTCCCCTACTCAACACATGACCCATCCATCTCAATCAACTTTCCTGTACCACTTCCACCATAGTATCATCCATGTTTTCCATATCGGACAGTTTCACACCACAATCCATATGAATTGACATTAACTAATTCCGAGGGATATATGGCACAATAGAAATGATGCGTCCTGTCGTCATATTATAGCATTAGAGAACAAAAATAAGAAATACAAAAGGCCATGAGATTATCATTATAATTCGATGTGATTAAGTTTTATTTTGACCATATTCGTTCAAAATACTGTTCTTAATGGGGGTCTTGTATAAAAGTCAATAAACATTCAGCAGTTCAAATTACAAATACGTCATATATAATTCAAAATAAATTATGGTAATATTAAATGAGGGTAACGCATACAGTAGAAACAAGTAGAGTAGTATAGGGTAGCCACTTTTAAAATAAGAATTCATGTAAACAGCGTTCATAATTTTGTAGGAGTTTAATTGTTTAATTGAACTGAGTGCATGCATCTTACGTTCTCCGAGCCAAGATTCGGGATGGAATTATTTATTTCGCGATCGCGATTTCTTTCATTTCGTACCTACTGCAAGCTTAAGGGATGGATGTATCCACAAATCCGTACGCATCGATGGTAGGTGCAGCTTAAACTTTTGTTTAGCAAGGTGTATACATTTGGAAAATATGCCATCTTCGGCTTGCAGCAGGTTTCGGGGAGATCGTGGTGGTGAAGTAAATGAAAAATTGAATTGTCCACTTCTTTTGTTATCTTCTTATTTCCTTCTCAGACAATTTCCCGCCGAACGTAACTATGATCACTGATCCCAACAATGTTCTTCAGGACAAAGTACTTTGTGTAGAGGTTAACGAAACTGTTCAGCTGACGTTAACGGCTGAAGATCCTGATGCCAACGATAAAATCAATTTTACTTTAGCCGACTCTGTTCCCGATGGTGTAGCTATCAGCTCTGGTAAATACAAACAATATTTTTAATAATTGTATTTCAGTAGCCATAATGTGGTTTTCATACATTAGTTGCAGCTGGGAAGTACAAACATTATGGCTTGTGCTACTAATGCCTAGGTCACATGTGCTCTACGGCTAGGATACGGCGGCCGTACGCCTCCAAACACAAGAGATACTTGCGGCGGCCGCAGAAGATATGCGATGGCCTCAGGGTCGTACGGGTCGCTGTGGAATAATAACGCAGAGTTTAACTGTTTACATTTCTAGTTTTGCCGTAGCGATTAGACACGCCGTACGGTAGCCTTGCGTTTGTTATACGTGCAGCGGTAGCATCAGTCTGTCTGCAAGGTCGCCGTATGGTCCCCCTTCGGTCGCCGTGTGGGCACCTGACGGCTACCTTGCGTCTGCCGTAGCATTTGTCAAAAAGCTCCGGCCGCCGCAGGGACGCCCCAAGGACCTTCTAAGGCGACCGTGCGTCATCACTTCAAAGGCCGTACGGCAGTCGCAGATGTTGTGTCTCCACAAATTCAAAATACGCCGTGCGGCTACCCTAACATATGTTATCGCTACTGTATGTGACCGTGGGAATGATGCGGCGGTCCTTTAATTGCTATTGGCCGTAGATATTTTAGACTGCACGGCCGCCACGGCAAATGTGACCTAGGCATTAACTGTTACAATTTGCATTTCGACTATTGTATATAGTTACCCAAAACCAGTCAATGAAATTAGATGTTATGAGGAACTTCACGAAGATATATGCATTGTATTTACACACATTACAAGCATGGCCTATTGTAACATGTCACGTAATGCCCCAAAACCTTCTGCCAATTGTTTTAACAAACAAAAGACTAAAATGTATTTTTTTTTTTTTTTAATTTGTTACTAATAGGGGTCTTTTCTTAAGAGGACCTATGATAAATGGTTTCCATAATGTAATTGATAAGTGCCCAAAGGGATAAGTAACTTTAGAAAAAAGATAATGATATGTGTGTACACTATAAACGGGAGAGTTCTCCATTTCCTACTGTGAGATTTACAGATTGTATAGTGAGCTCAAATTTCTAACGATCTTAACTTTCTTATAAGCTAATTATTACGTTTCTCTTATTTTCTGTTTTATGAATCTATTTCAAATGTTGGATTGCCCTTTAAACAATAATGAACTAAGAAACTTTCTGCCTTAGCAAACTGTATATTGCACAGTCCCATGTTATGGTCAACTTTCCGACAGTACAACGCAAATTCCTACTATGCGAGAACCGATTAGAGGAGGCGAGTTGGCTCAGTCGGTAAAGCATCTTCTGGTCATACCAAAGATCGTTGGTTCCAACCCAGGCGGATGAATGAATCCTGTCTTTTGTGTTAACATGCCTCTTCCTTGTCCCGTCTTTGGGATAGGATGTTAAGTGGGGGCCATGTGTATAGGATAGTCACTACCTGTGCACGTTAGGAACCCACTGCACATTTCGTATACCAGTGAACTGGTCCACCTGCACATCCCGTATCAGTTATGCCAGGAGAAGAGATCCAAGGGTTACCATCCAGGTATAGGTAGCACCAGATACTTAATAATGAAAGTAATAATTAGCAGAGCAGCTAGGGAAGCAGCTAATTACGGGACCACACTGCAGCAGCTGACCTGAGATGGCGCTAGAGGGGATTTTACAGCAGAGCCATCTATTTACAGAGTTAGGCCAACTTGGTTTCACTGGGTCAAAACATAGCGTATATTATTTTGTTTTGTGCTTGCCCAACAAAGCAGTAGTCGCCATGTTGTGTCCAACTCGAACCGGGTTGGCCAAACTCTGTGTATAGATGGCTCTATTTTACAGTTTGGCTGTATTTAACAACTTCCTTGTCTTACCTTTCAGAGGGCTTACTCGAATGGACACCATCGAGTCTGGATGTATCAAGGATTGAAGTCGTGGTCAGTGATGACCGAGGTGCGCAATCGGTGGTCTCTTTTAAGGTCAAGATCTGCGAATGCATGAACGAGGGAGTATGTGACTTCCAGACTTTAGCCATAGGCCAGAATCTCAACGCTAATGGATCCGCGGTGAGTTGATTGGTATTTCAAAGTCCTAACGACATGTTTGCTTGTCGTTCAGATTACATAACATAGCCTGTGTACGCGATTCAACACGAAATATTTCAAGCAACGGGCTGAGACAGGGTAAAATCAGTGTTTGGAAACATTAACCTTGAAAACTTGTCCAGTACGACACTTTGGTATTCTATTGTTTCATGTTTTACATGACCTCCAATTAAAACAAACAGTGTTGAATTAATGACCGACCTAACATACAAGTTACTTGATATATGTATATACATCAAATTGAACATAAGATTGGTTACGTGATCAAGTTTTTACATGTGTAGTACTTGATTTTGTAACATGAAATTGTACGCACAGTTGATCATCTGGATCATCCGATCATAAATTTGCATAATTGTTGCATTTTCAGGATGTCAAGCGCATTCGTACCGACGGTTTATTCAGGCGAGCATGTATATAGTTGCATGTTCTTTTTTCAGGGGCCTTATTCTAAAATCAATGTGATATTTATTAAGAGAAATGATGTCAGTTGTCATAACGTACTGAAATTGCACGGAACAAACACTTTTCATTGGTCGTCGCCTCTTTCAATTTACGCATGCGCAGCTGTACTTACTTGTAGAGATAATCCCGATGGCAGCTATCATACAGCTAAACTGGGATGTCCGTGCAACGTGCTGGCATAGTGACAGTGCATGAAGTAATTCAGAACAGTGTATGATGTATATTATTTACAATAAAACGGTGGACGTGCAAGTAAAAACAGAGACGTGGAGTCTACAGTAGCTTGGAACTTGTGCAGTTATATGCCTATCTTGTCCCAAATTTAAATATTTAACATTGATTTATGGACATGAAATATATCTCAGTGTTTAGAATATCACCCCAGGTTGTCACATGCAATGTAGAAAGGGTTGGTTAAGTGATCATGTTTTCAAAATATATTAATCTTTAAGGTTGTCACAGGAAATTGTAATTGCGATCAATTGCCATTTCAGGTATCAACAGATTGCTGTACTTACGTCATTGTAAGGCCTTGTAAGGAGAGTCCCAAAGAGGCCAATCAAATTGGTTCGCTGCAGCTCATATAATGTTATGTTTCATTAATGTATTCAAAAACAGAAGTAACTAATAATTTATTTTTAATGCCCACATAACGTGTACGATTTGATGAGCATATAGTGTAGGAATGTGTAAATTTATTTACATTTTTTAAACATTCAGGTTGTCATGTGCAATTGTACCATCGGGTGGTCAGGTGACCATTGTGATGTAGAATTCGACGCCTGCGCAGAGTCTCCCTGTTACGAGGCGGTACTATGTATGGACAACCCTGCTGGGGTGACGCCTGACTTTCAGTGTGGTGCCTGCCCGCCAGGCCTGCAGGGTGACGGGGAAACATGCTATGGTATGTGATACCAAATCATGATTGCTTTGTTTTAACTTTAATACGGAGAACCAACTTAAAAAACAAATTGCTCCCTCCCCCCTCCCATTTTGTTTAAACGGTAATAATAATTAGATCATATGCCTCACATAATACTCACATTTTTTTGCAAGACATTCGTCCACATTTCCAACTCTCACCCACGTGTTACATGGGTACCAGGTATGATGAACCTATTGCAATTACGGCTACCAGAGCTTAAGCCACCCTCAAAACTTCTTTGGAAGCACATACGGATTATATATGAATATACATTTGATATGGGCTACACTAGAACACTTTGTTATCATCATTTATCACGATTTCTCCTTCGGAATTTAAGATATCAACGAATGCCAAAACGACACGACCAACGACTGTGATCAGACCTGCCACAACATCCTCTATGGATACTATTGTTCTTGCGACGATGGATTTACTCTCTCTCTGGATACACGTGCATGTATAGGTATGAATGCTGGAGGACCGTCGAAAACTAGGGCTCCTGCAGAGCCATGTTTCATTAAAGTTTCATTAAACTTGAGAATTAGAGAACAGGTTGGATTAAATGATGCTTAAGTGAGAGAAGTAAGACTTGTGATTGTTGTTGTTGCTGTTATTAATATTATTAGTAGTATACGTTTAGATGTAATCATCATTACATTATCATAAGCATATCAAACATTAACTGATGTTAATGGTCATGGTGTATACGCTTGTTTAAATTCACAGAAAAATATCAGTTTTCAGTCTTCCTGTCTATTAGCTTAAATATATGTATGCCTCTTTCAAATCCTGATGAAACTAATTTTGTTATCTTTTTTGTAACATATATATATATATTTGTTTTGGAAACAGACAACGCAGGTTGTTCGCCTGCTGCAATGAGCAATACTGGTTCTCCGAATTGTACATGTGACCCTGGTTACGAGTTTGATAATGGAACCTGTTCAGGTGAGATCTCTTGAATTACATGTGTATACATAAGTTATGTAATATTATATATACCCTCCCGTGCCAAAAGTATTGCAACATAGACACACACATTACACAGGAGACAAATAATTACATGAAAATGAGTGCTGTTTTAATGAATATGTAGTGCATCATTTTTTATCATACTATCAGGCACATTTTATTGATATATCAATAGTCATTTTTCATGTAAGATTCACGAGTCTCTAGTATTTTGTTGGATATCCTCGCCTTCTAATGATGGCGCGGATCCTTCTTGGCATCGTCGCGTAGAGTCCTTGCAATCTTTCTTGGGTGATGCTGCCCCAGGCCCTGAAGATAGAGCGGACCAAACCTTCCCTCGTGGTTGGTCGGTCTTTGGTGTTGGCTCTCTTGATGTCATCCCACAGATTCTCTATCGGGTTAGCATCTGGTGATTGCGCCGGCCACTGCACCCTGTTGACGCCAGTTTCGTCATACCATTGGTCCATCCTGGCTGCCCTGTGTGCCGGTGCGTTGTCATCCTGGAAGACGAACGGGTGTTGCGCGTTGCCAAAGATGTTAGCAATGGATGGAAACAAGTGGGCGTCCAGAATATCTCGATATTTGGCGTTATCAATGTTCCCATCTACGACAACAAGATCGCCAACTCCATAGAGGCCGACACATCCCCATGTTGCAATACTTATGGCATGGGAGGGTATATCGCATGCATGTAAATAGCTCTCGCTTCTGTATCCACATGTATCCACATAAACCTATTGATTTCAAATGCAATAGCGACTAATTTCTTAAAATCATCCTAACATAATTACAATAGCTGTGTGATGAAAAGTATCTGAAGTAGGACATGTATATCCACAAAAAAGTTTTTTATATAACTCTACCATGGTCTCCAAATATCATGTAAATGTGAGTAAAATTAGGACATGTCCTACTTCATGTTTTATGTATCCACATAAACCTATTGATTTCAAATGCAATAGCGACTAATTTCTTAAAATCATCCTAACATAATTACAATAGCTGTGTGATGAAAAGTATCTGAAGTAGGACATGTATATCCACAAAAAAGTTTTTTATATAACTCTACCATGGTCTCCAAATATCATGTAAATGTGAGTAAAATTGTATTTTGTGTCTTGATTAAAAGGTGGACCCGGGCAGCTTTTCATGAAGCGTTATATATATGTAAAAGTTTACAGACATTACATTGCAAAGTGTTTTAAATTCAAAAACACAATTTATGGCTATGTTTATGCAGATTTCGACGAATGCTTGGGAGAAGTTGATGACTGCCCTGAAGCTTCAACATGTATAAATACAGATGGGGATTACTTTTGTAGCTGCATTGATGGATATAATACAGTCAACGAAACAAAGTCATGCAAAGGTAAACATATAGTACCATTACATGTCATGAACATAGCGTATTGAGAGAGATAGTTGTGACATGCCCACGCATATGATTTTTGAGTAGCGTGCGCGTGTGTGTTCACTACAACTATCTCACTTAACATGCTATTGTCATGCGGGTTCCGCGAAAATTATCATAACTAGCAGTAGTAGTAGGAGCAGTGGTATTAACATAAATATATTATTGGATGCCCGTTCAGTATGAAATACAGGCATTTTGATATTGATAATAGATAATTGATGATAAATGTATTAGATGCTGCTTGTAAGTGTCGGCTTGCATGGTGATGTGGATATACAGTAGGCTTGCGGGTGCACCGTGTGACAGCCAGACGGACGAGCCGATCATCCATGTCCACTCCGATGTCTCAAGCCAGCACGGTCATGTATTTTTCCCCGACGTCCGCACCCCGGTGACTTAAGCTCACGCACGCCAGCTATTCTCCACTCCTGACGACGGATAGTCAACCTGTTCGAAACGTCGAGCCACTTCCGCCACTCATCCTTTCCAAGCGCTATAGTTCTCCTTAGAACTATAAGCTAAGAAAGATAACCAACAGTCTTTTTCAAGACTTTACCAAACAGTCCTTTTCAGGAATACAAACCCTCAAGAAAGATTACCGAGAGTCCTTTTCAGGACTCCTCAATCCTCCCTCTCTCTCACATGGTGCACCCGCAAGCCTACTGTATAATAAATGTATTGATTGCTATATCATATTTTCAAACATACGTATTCAAGTGCAATAATATTACATTTTCATTTGATTCATTTACATTTGATACAATTTATACAATGCAATACATGACATCGTATGGAAAAAGAATCAAATTACACGCTTAATTCATATATGAATAAGATGAATATGGTATTGCAGGGCTACAACATAAACGTGAATCCTGATGTGCTAGCAGCCTTCAATTAAACTACACAAAAACAGATAAGACTTGATGTTATAAGAAAAATAGGAAAAAGGGGATGAACACTTTTCGTTCTAGCTACAGCAATAATAACACCTGTTGATATATTGAGACGAGTTTATAAAGTTAATGAATATAGGGGTAAACCTATATGTTGCTTTGCTATTACCTATCTGTTAACCATACCAGCATTATATACATAGCTTTAGCTATTTTGGTGACGTTTTTATTCATTTAAATGTCATCCCTTGATTAATGTTTGTATATGTTTTCATTTTGTATTGAATGTATTTTGTATGCGTTATTTTGGGGGTATTGATACTATCATGTCTTTTAAGTACAGGACTAAGATCCAAACAGTCATGCAACTTATTATGTCATGCTAGATAGATATGTTTGAATAAATGAAATATTTGATTTGTCCCCTTTAGATATTGATGAGTGTGCAACTAGCAACCACATGTGCAACGAAAGTTTGAATCGTGTGTGCATGAACACCGTGGGGAACCACACCTGCATCTGTAATGCGAGTTATGCCCTTGTCGATGGATCATGCGAATGTAAGCTTTGATATAGTACAATATTTCCCATTTATTTAGGTATAAGTAATGATATTCTTGATCAGTGTACACATATTTGAAAAACACCTTTTATATACCGTATAATTGAATTCATGCAAATAAAGAAAGGGCTATTTACAGAGGGCAGATTACAGGATTTTGAACTATCAGAAAGGGGTACAATGCCGAAAATATATCATTTGTTTCAGTGCTTATTTGTTAAATAAGCTTCTTTGAATGAAAGGACCTTTCATACACGCCTGCTTCTGTATCATATATCATAGATTTGTTTGTGAGTCAACTCCCTGTTTAACCTATTGTGTGTTTATAGTCTGCAAAGAAGGTCAATTTCACCATTTGGGAGGTGCATGGGTACCAAAGGAGCGTATTCCTGACGGGAACAATGGTTAGAGCATCGTTTAAAATTGCCGTCCTTTTCAATATATCTCCCGGCTATGCCTCCAAAATATTTCACGTGCCATGCTCAGAGAAGCTCGACACGTAAAAAAGGAAGAAACAAACTTTATAATATAACGTAGAGGGGGCTGAGTAGTATTTTTGTGTCTGCCTTAGAAGAGGAAAGAAAAACTTCGGTCGCGGAATTCCAGTACGAAAAAAAGACATTTCCATCTTGTGACATCAGAGCTTTCTGTCCCCCGGTGGTAAATCCTGCTTACACGAAATGCGTCAACAAACTGAAACTTTTCGCACCACAACGTTTTGCTAATCTATCTCAAATTCATGCAGTTTTCATTTGATACTTCTTGTCTCTATAATGCTTACGCAGTGATATATACTAATGAGGGTGAGCTGACTGCTTTAAAATGTATATCATATAACTTTGTACTGATAGCTGCTTACTCGTACACTCTGGAACTGAGGTTTGACTTCATCAACGATATAGCAATCCAGCATTATACAGACACTGAACAAAACCGAAACCGACTGGCCGAACAGGTAAGGCACATTATCACATAGTAGTTCTTGGCATGCATCTACCCGATTACTAAACTTGTTGCAAGCGCCAATAAAACAATTTGCTCTCAGACTCATGCAGTCAGATACCATGACTTCAGAAGCTTATTATAACAGTTACTGTAAGTTGTTATTGCATGATAGCAAGCTTCATGAAGAAAAAAAATTAGAACATTACATTTAAGCCAACCTACAACATAATGATAACCTATTGATAATAAGATAAAGGTATTATTCACACTTTCATTTGAGAAAAATGAAAAATAGGATTTCTCTTCACTTCTGGGTGTTATTTTCCTTTCGTGAAATTTCATTTTGCTACGATTAATACAATTACAAAGTCGGGGGTTTAAAGAAAACAAGTTCATTAAGAAGCGCTTAGAATATTTATCGACTCAAAATGCTTGACCCATTACAGGTGTTTGACCAACTTAACAGTACATCTGTTATAGAAGATGGAAAACTCGCAGACGTTTTTGTAACTAATTATACCGTTGTCGGTGGTAACGCTTTCGTCGAGTTCCGGATCGACTCGTTCAACTCTATGCTGGACGCGGCTATTTTAGAGTCGGTGTTCACTGACTCCCTCCCACGTAGTCGAGTATTTGGCTCGAATAATAGGATCGTCGCAGAAGGTAAGACTTTTGTTGTTGTGTGTGTGTGTAAAGTATTAAACCCAAAGCAATTTGGTTAAAGACCCATAGGAGTGGGCCCTCATGGGAAAATACACAATAACAAGTGCTGTCAATCACCAGGATTTGCCTTCAATATCAGGACCAACAGGCGTTATGTAATGCCTTGCACCTCCACTCACTTTTCCCTCACCCGAAGACTCTCCGAGAGGCCAAGATCTGCTGTGTGCAGACTTGTAGACACATTAATGGTATCTCGAAGTCTCGTGTAAGCAAAATATATGGCCTTGTGCACATGAAAACTGACGACCCAATCCCTTTACAAGAAATATCTGCTTCCTAACTACAAGGCTGATTTTCAGCAACTCCAATATATATATTTTTGATAATCAATGTTCCATCCATTTTTATTCTTCAAAACTAGTTGGAGTTGGACTATATCCTCGATTGAATTTATTAAAGTCAGTGTACTTTTGTGGTCGCTTGAGTTAGTGGGAAGTTATTAAATAATTGATTGGCAGTGTATGAAATGTTTGTGTATATGGATGTAGAGGGGGGCACAGGGTAGTGCGATTTTAGAACCCACTTGCTTGTCCCATATAAATCATGTTCGGAAATATAATACAACATTATCATGTTTAAATAGTTGACTAACAGGCTTTTGAAATTGCCTTTTTCGTAATAGGTTCATTTTTTAAAAGCCGTTTTTATCCTGTTATACATGTATGTAATGTAATTGCTAATAATAATTAGTAATTACAAATGTACTTACAGAGGATAGAGAAGACAAGTTTATTATCATCAATGTTCTTGGTACTTTTTGCATCTCACATTGATGTTGTAGACATCAACGAGTGTTTAGTGTTTACCGATGCTTGCCGTAACGGGAATTGTACGAACATCTTTGGGAGTTTCTACTGCACGTGTAACGAGGGCTTCACGGGTACGGGAACGGATTCTTGCGAAGGTAAGATTTTTTTGTCTTAATGATTACTGAAGTTATAATTAGAATATATCCCCTTCAATTCAAGCCGTTAAAATGAAATCCTTTATCATCTAAAGAGATTTCTTGCTTAATGACTTAATTATACATCTTTTGTTTTTCATGCTATTCGAATTTGCTTTCTTACTTATGGGCTTCATTTATTAAGAACTTTATTATTTGCTGACACTTTTATATGATAATTCTTAATTAGAATAATTAAAATAGATATGTAGTATCAAATCAATCAGTTACCTGGCTATGGATTATATTTTTTTCCAATTAATTTTTTTTCTTCGTAAAGCTGCATTTTATTATTTCAGTGTTTCTTTAAATCCAAAGTATAATTATGATTTTGCCCAACTCCACAAATCTCCAAATCTCAATATATGTTCATCTAATATTGTTTGTGTACTTTTATGTTATGTTCGTCATGATGGTATATATTCTATATTTTAGTCTGTAACTATTCAATGTAGTTTTTTGTGGGGTAATTAGTTTGCAATTTGGTAATTTGGCAATATTAACAACACATTTCAATTCAATTCAACTCAACGTCAACATGTTGGCGTTGGTTCTAGGTTTAAATGTGAAAGAGGGCAAAATATGTAACTGGTAAATTCTTCTTTTACACAGCATTTTTTAGGGTATAAAGGAAAAAACATACTGAAACAAACATATTATATATATATATATATATATATATATAGTGTAGCTTAGCCTTACTATGAGGACTAAGTAATAGATAAGCTTAGTTCTGCTATAACATGTTTCAGAATCAAAATGATGAGAAATCGACTCAAATCTAGCTGAAGGTGTTACACACATCATGCACGTGTGCAAGCAGGGCCCGTGTCATGAAAATAATTATCAAGAACAAGTTACAAATAAGTGTTACAAGCTATTGAAATCGTGCCATTTTATTGGCTGAAACCAAAAATGAATTGTCATAGAAATTTAGAAGTTATTTATATCTATACGATTTGTTATGAAATGTGACCTCGAACAAAAGTTTGGTCCCAACATTTTTAGCTATTTTTTGTCATAACGCGTTAATAACGGCATCTGACGATAAATCTTTGCCAATGGACATTCTCTTATGATATTCTACCAAGTAAATAATAAGAAACTCACAAATCAATTTGAATCTTTCTCATAGCTAAATCTTCTCTTTAAATCTATGAACATTTTGCAAATGCCTTTTTTATACTTTGTGTTTTGATGAACAGATATAAACGAATGTCTGCAGGGGGCGAATGACTGCCAGCAAAAATGTTACAACGAGGAGGGTGGATACACATGCGCGTGCTCGGATGGATACGAGATTGACGAAGGCGGGTTCAATTGCACGGGTAGGTTCGATCAATTACAAATTTACTTTGAATGTGTTAACGTGTTTCATGACTAAAACTAAAATGTTCTGTGTTTTAAAAGTATCAGTATTATGGTCATAACACATTCACCATTATTACTTTTGTAAAGAGATTTCCCAAGTTTAAATACACTCTAAAATAACATAAAAGCAACTTGAGAGTAGATAACCTGACGCACTTGTCCACGCTCGCATAAAAAGGGTTCGCGAGGAACCCAAATCCGACTTGGGTTTAGGGTGCCAGGCTTTGTATTTATATCCTTTATTTTGTTGGTGCTCTTTATATGTTAGCCATAGAATGCCAGGTATATATTTTTTTGGAATTTTCCGAATATACAGGAATAAAAATCCACTTTTTGCAGAGTCATATTTGTGGTATTTCACTCATTCTGTAGTGGAAATCAAGGCTAAATATAGTGCAATCCATACTCAAAAGAAGGCTAGCATTTTGGAGTGGATTCAACTCGTAACAAAGTGATTCCATTAAGCAAGATTCGACATTTATATAATTATGTAGATGCACAGATTTCAGCTATCCAATCATTAAATATTCAATTGAAAAAAGATAGTTCGTTAAAGGATGATCATCTGTCAACCTTTGATTTCTTAGAAGTCAATATAGCTTCATTTTAATGTCTTGAATGTTAACAAAGGGAATGTAATATTTTTGTTTTCTAATACAATAGTAACATGATCACCAAAACTTTTGTGAAACGAATTAAAAGGCAATTTAAATACACTATTGTAATGTCCATTGATTTAATGTTTGTAACACATGGTTTTGTAATGACTCATTGTAACGATCGCACGTTGCAATATGTGATGGTCAAGGCTAGTGAAATCATCTTGGGGTGATTTTGTAAAAGTCTTTGTGATCTTGAAGCCGGAACATGCAAATGTTAGATTGCCAAATTCAAAACAAGAATGTTTACTTCTCTTAGATGTTGACGAATGCTCCAGGAATCCATCGGCCTGTGAAAATGGAATGTGTATGAACCAGGTCGGCTCTTTCAACTGTTCATGTAACTCTGGATATGAAATAAGCAATGACAACATTACTTGCAGTGGTAAGGATTTAATATAAAATTAGTGTCACCTTTTCATCGCATATTTAAAATCTGGATTTGAAATAAACACTGACGGTTTTGCGTGAAAAAGTAAGGATGTAGTATCACATTAATGTCACCTTTAGGAGAAGCCGGAAAATTCGATCCGCTTTTGTTACGTTGTGCATTTATAATAAAGAGCGATTTGATTAAAATAATCATTACACTCTCTCTAAATTAGTAATGCAGAGTGAAACTTATTAGCACTATTTTTGTGAACAAATTTGCAATTTCTTGTGGATTTTCACAATATTTCACAATATTTCATTTAACTTTTTTTTGTTTAACTATGAAAGAGTGGAGATAAAAGTAAGTGTTGCCAATTTAAACGGAAAAGCTGATTTATTTAGATCTTTATAAAACTCTCAACTGTTGTTGGTGAAGAACAAAATGTTTGCTTTTCCTAGATATTAACGAATGCTCTGCAATTCCATCTGTCTGTGATTCTGAAAATGGAGTGTGTACGAACTCAAAGGGCTCTTACAACTGTTCATGTACCCCTGGATATGAATTAAGCACCGATGGTATTACGTGCAATGGTAAGGATAAAATGTCAAATCAGTGTCACCTTTTAGAGACACTTGAAATTGTGATCTACTTATGTTACATGTTGCCCTTCATGAAAAAGAGCAATTTATTTAAAAGTAATCATTTAACTTCCTAAATTAGCAATATCGAGTAATGTCGGTAGGGATGTAAATAATTCGATTGGTTTACAGAGATTGTAGAGTGGTTTAAAAAGCTGTCTCCACACAGTTTTGATACCTATTTTGCATTCAGAAAATAAATAAAGACAATATTTTGCTAGATTCTGTTAGATTCTTTGTCTCTCAAGATTTTTGAACTTTGGTCTTACCACCCACAGGTGTTTGAATAATAATTAGAAGGATTGTTTACGTTTTAGTAAAACCCTTGGCACAGCAAGAGTAAGAGGGCGATTTGACAATTGGACTTTACCTCAATTTGAGTGAAAAGCATTGGAGAGATATTAAGACAATTATGGATATTTGAAATATGAGATCACTTAGTCTAAGCAAATCTCAAAAGGGCAATTTGTTCGGCGGATTGTGATGTATTCAAGATTTACAATCAACTGCAAAGAGTTTTGTCCTTTTTAGGGAAGGGGCTTTTCCTGACAAAAGAAGGTTGCTTCAAATGTTAACAGTAACGATACTGCATAGTTCAGATGTAAATCATGTGAATAAATAGTGTTTTATTATGTAGAATATATATACCTTTTTCGTCTTTATTCCAGTGACATCAAGTGCCACAACCATGCAGCCAGAAACAACACCTAGTGCCACCTCACAAATTGGTAAAGGAATAGGTTTAGTAAACACATTTCACAATTATCAGTGTCTTGACTGATCTGTACAAATAATGATTCAAGTAATGACATTCTTGGCATCAGTTAGGCTGTAATGAATTTGAATTTGAAATCTTGTGAATATTGGTGTATAATGTAGAATAACTATACCTTCGTTGTCTCTTTTCCAGTGACATCAAGTGCCACAACCATGCAGCCTGAAACAACACATAGTGCCACCTCACAAATTGGTAAAGGAATAGGTTTAGTAAACACGTACATTTCACAATTGCACATTTCAGTGTCTTGACTGATTAGTACAACATATGATTAAATTAATAATGGCAGTCTTGGCACCGGTAAGGATGTAATGAATTTGAATTGCTTTATTGAATTCTTTTAGATTCTTTGTCTCTCAAGATCTGCTGTGCCTTGCATTAATACCATAGGAGTTTTAATTTTTGATTTGCCGATGTCACATTTATGAGAGCCTATTAATGTATATTGATGATGTTTTGTATTATATATCTGTTGAGTTAACTTTGTATCAGCCCTCAATCTGCATGTAATCGAAACAAATATCCCTGCTAAAGGAAAATTGGACAAATAACACATTGAATTGAATCGTTTAGAGATTAAACGAAGCGTTCTTAATATATAAGAGTTATTATATTATGTGATATAATTTTGTTGTCGAGCCAACTGCAAACTGTGCCTAACGTCAACCTTAACTGTAACATTTATTACTTGTAAAAAAAATGAGGAACTAACATTAAAAGCACTATTAAACAGATACTCACTTTTTCACAATAATGAACTTTAGTGTTGTTTTCATTAGAATGGTAAAATATTGTTACTACTTTTGCACACATACTACATGATGGAGTGACCAAAGTTCGCGAAGATTAAAAATATTCGGAAATGTATTTTTTGGTCCAAATTTGTTCATATTCTACACACATGTATTTAGTTCAATCTTTGCTTAATGCCCCTCAAATTTGTTTACTAAAAATTGATGTCATTAGCAATTGTATTGTCAAAGAATTCTGGAGTTATCGCGATCTAAACATTCGATGTCGGATTAGAATGCGCGGCAACTCGAGAATTTTTTTTTTTTTTTAAGCGGGGGCCTTAATTCCCGTTAAGGAAGTTTACAGCTTATTTATCACAGAAAGCCTGTTTTGCAAGGCAACATATACAAGTTTGTACCACTTTTTAAGTACAATACCAAAGGCATCTTTTGTCACTATTTTCATAATTCACACCCAATTCGACAGCAAATTTCGTTTCTGGTCAATTTTAATTTCCCCTCTCCATTTATGGTATTAGATCTTTCTTTTTTTAAACTACCAATCAATTTGGTCGGTGGATTGTGATGTATTCACTATTAGCAGTGAACTGCAAAGAGCGAAGTCCTAAAGGAAGGCGCTTGTCCTGATAAAAAAAAAATGTTGCTAAAAAAGCTAACTATTCAACCTGTGTAATAGAAATGTATTTATCGTGGAATACGATATTGCAAAATTCAGATGTTGATTATGTACAACTACAGTGTCGTATTATGTAGAATAAGTATACCTTTTTGTCTCCTTTCCAGTGTCATCAAGTGACCCAACCATGCAGCCAGAAACAACATCTAGTACCACCACGCAATTTGGTAAAGGAATAGGTTTAGTAAATTAATTTCACAATTACCAGTGTCTTGACTGATTCGTACCAAAAATTACAATCGAAAATAAATGTCTTTTTATTGAAATATCAAGTTGTATATTCAGCAGGGATGATTAACATCATCATACAGTTATACTTCATAATAATAGTATCTCCGCTTTTATATAGCGCTTACAAAATATATGATGTCTCTATGCGCTTTAGAGATGTATTATTACCCCGGTCATTAGATTCAATACTTGTCCGCACACACTGTGTGCACAATCTCCACTCCCTGGGGAGCATTCCAGCCAGGCGTTACTTGATACTTAACACTGTTTGACCAACAATGACGGTCGCATCTTACCGGGTACCCATTTGACACCTGGGTGGACGGTAGCAAGTGCAGGTTAATATCTTGCCAAAGGACATTTGTGCCGTGTCGGGATTCCAACCCTCGAGCTTCGCATCTCCAGTCCAGCGCCTTAAATCACTCGACCACGACATTCCTACCTGGATATGGCACCCTTGATTCCATGTATAATAATTTGCATCTGTTCTGTATTTATAGGGATTAAATGAAAATGACCTTGAACTTGAACTTAGTTATGCAATAACTGACGTTTGCGGTAGATTATGTAGATGACGTAGTAGAGTGGTCTAATCACCTGACTGAAAATCCAAAGTTCATGCGCTCAAGCCTCAGCAAGGTAGTTATGTCCCTGAGCAAGGCATTTCATCTGCATCGCTCCCTTCCATCCAGGTGCTAAATGGTTAGGGTGCGAAGGTCAATGTAAAAAGGCGATTATATCTGGAATAGTTCTTAGGGTTTGGATGATGTGCACTGTAATTTGTGAAATAGTAATTGAGTCCAGTGTCTGGGGTAATGATACTGTAGGCGCTTTGGGCGGTTAGGTCTGGGGTTATGGTCTTGGCTACAATTCGGATTCAGGTTAGGTTTAGAACTAAGGTTGGGTTATGGTTAAGGTTGCAGTTGAGGTTTAGGGGCAATTATTATGATGATGAAGATGAAGATGGTGATTATTATTATTATTGTTATCATTATTTCCGCTAAAATCATCATTATTAATAGTTATGAAAATGCAATCCAACCCTTGTAGTAATTTGATTCGTAAGAAAGCAGTACAATAACAGAAACATATTGGCAAAAGTTTGAAATAAATTGAACCAATGGTCAGGAAGTTACGAATGTTTAAAATAAGAGATCACTTAATCTATGTCAATCTCAATTTGACATCTTTGGTGGGTCGATTGTGATGTATTAAAGATGTATAATCAACTGCAAAGAGCTTTGATATTTTGGTAAGTAGATTGTGACGTAGGACGTGGATAACTCTCGTATTTGCCATGAACAAAATATCACTAATTTCTCTTTTGCTCGTAAGTTCCTTCTGTCTTGGGGCACTACTCAAAATATATTATAGCTAGCATATTGTTATAGATCATCTAAAAATAATAGACCCCCGTGAACCATGAACTTTTGAAACACTTTTTTGTTATTCATTTTAGGAACAAATGTAGGAACATATTGGAAATTAGTATGGTACTACATTCACATTGACGCTTTAGCCAATTTGAAGTGCCCATACGTATAGTGATGTTAACTTTCAAAATCATAACTTTCTTATATTTAGTCAGATTTAAATAAAACTCTCATCAGTTTGCTTCTCTGATTTTTCTGTTTTTGTTTAGCGTAGTTGTATGGGTTGGGTTTCCGTTTACATGTTATTTACCGATTTCTTCAATTAATTACAGATGTTGGAATTTTCCTTTTCGTCACCTTCGAGAACATATTCCAGAACGATCTTGCAGATCCATTGTCTACTGCGTTCATCAATTTGGCAAATGCTCTCTGCAACCGTGTAAGTTTTTACTATAGTTTAACCTCTCAGTTTCAGTTTATTTGTATTTTTTTAATTTTATTTCACATACATTTCGCGCTTAACAATAATTTCACAAACCAAATAGTCCAAATGAAAATCAATCTTAACAATCGAGACACAAAAACAAAGCAGAAGGTGAATACCTCATATTAATTTGCTTAAATGTAATGATAAAAATATTGAACTAAAAAGACGATACAATTGAAAAGAAGAGTGAAATATGGAGTGGCTTATTGAGAAAATTATGCCTGTGTGTTATAGTTATTTTCAATATAGGCTTTCCTCCTAAAGGGACAAGTAATTAATTTCAATCACAGCAATATAACTCGTATTAATAAAGGGCATTGTTAGAGTTAATTACATTACAACTTTGTCGCAAATCACATTATTTTAATGATTTTGTATCACCTGTACAAACTTTCATTATCGACATGAATTTGCATTACCTGTACATGATATTAGATTGCATCAGAATTTACCTGATGTATTTGGATTTGATGTGATTTGACTGTTTATCTATGTCCATATTCCTCATCACAATATGTTTGTATAGTCACACGACATTAAACAGGATGAACCCCCCCCTCCCCACCCCTCCAAAAAAAAGCACATGTGATCTGCAATTTTAACTAAATGATGTCATTTTTTTTTTTTTTTTAAGGTAGTGTTACTTTTGGCACGATTTGCTAGATTTCTACCGTAATCATACTTTAAACAATTAGAAATGTGCCTATGACACATTCCCACATATTCAGCCTAATCATGAATAATGATTATCATTACATAAACAGTAGACAAGACAGGCATTAGACAAACTTGGAACACTCCCTCCACTCATCCTCTCCAAGCGCTATAGTTATCCTTAGAACTATAAGCTAAGAAAGATAACCAACAGTCTTATTCAAGACTATACCAACAGTCATTTTCAGGACTAAGAACCCTCAAGAAAGATTACCGAGATTCCTTTTTCAGTACTCCTCCTCAATCATCCCTTTCTCACACATGGTGCACCCACAGGCCTACTGTATAAATGATTATTAGCCTAGATTGCCAATAGAAAACATGATAAGTGAACAAAATGATTATTATAGACGAATTGCATGTAGACCAAAATTAAAACTTAGCGCGCCTGAGTTACGTAGCCAGGGTAAAGAAACAAAACAACACCCTGATTTTCCTTCCTGACAAAGATAGTAAAAATTGATACTTGTTGTAAATACATGTATACAAATATATGAAACTAATACAAACTGGAAAGTTAACTCTTTAACCTAAAACAATTTGTATAGGGTGAGCCAAACTGTAGTGACTAGTGAATAGCTTTGGGTTTTTCTTCTTCTTTTCTCTAAACAGTTGACCGAGTATTTCAGGAACCTGACAAGTGGCGATATCACGTGCATCGTACTACGGTTTACAAGCGGCAGTATAGTGGCAGATGTTAACTTGACCTTCCCTGCTAACGACGCCTCCCAGGCACAGAACATCATTGATAATGTCGGAAACGTTACCGCGGTGGATATAGGAAACATTATAGTCAACAATGAAATATACATCACAATCGCCGTCAACTCAAATGGTAAGATGTGACGCACGCGGTAAGCCGCAGCGTTTTTTTTAAATTCCTTGTAATAATAATAACGCAAGTGTTTGCTTCACATTTTCGGTATCTGATAACACAGAGCTAAATTGATTACGAGTAGGACAAACGTTGTGCGCAGTTCCCATTCATGTACACGTTATTGAGAGACACTGCCACGGTTTACCTCTTCATACCTTAACGAACCTTTAACAGCCGGGGCATTGTGTCACGAAACCAATACACGCGTTACGTTTTAATGGCATCTCGTTGAACTTGTACTTATAACGTTTCATGAAGCAAGGCTTCAAAGATCTTTGGAAGCGCATAGATATGTTATTTCATAACGTAGTATGCGCTATACAAGAATTGAACTAGTATTAGTAGTAGTAGTAGTATTATAATTCAAATACTAAGCTTACTTCTTTTTATTTGTACCTGTATAATACTGACTTATCTTACAATTATGATACATGTGAAAGGTAAATTAATATTTTGTTCCCAATGTTATCTTTTGGTGATTATAATATACTACTCAGTAATTGATTCATACGACTGCCAATCAATGTGAATGCATCTGAACCAATATTGTTATTATTGAGTATTTAGCGCCATCTGTGCCAGAGAGGCGTAAAGCGAACTGAGTCACTGCCCTCGGGTCTGTCATCCCACTACAACGGGGTTTCCCCTACTCTTATACGAACAGTGCAATGGGTTATTTTCGTGTCAAGGTGCCAATTCTCCTGTACACATGCAGGGCTTCCATTTAACATCTTATTCAAGAGACTACAGTGTTTTCCGCATAAGCCTGCGTCTATGAAACAGGGGAGGTGTGCGTTGACGCACAACGCAGGCTTCATTTATCCATCTGGGTTATAGATTGGACCCCTAAGATCTTTGGTTGGACAGGCATACCGACTGATCCAAAAGAAGAAGAAATAGTTATTATTATTAGTATAGTTGCTGTTAGTATTTGTCATCACCTATGCCAGGGAGGAAGAAAGCACATTATATAGTCATAGTTGGAGTAGTAATTGGAGCGCCTTGAGCACCATGCATGGACGATATGTGCGCTATATAAATATCCAATATTATTATTATCGTAAGCTTATCGGAGCCTCTACTTCTTAGTGTATTCTTCTCGTATATCTCCTTTTTTTTCCTTTTCATTCAATAGTTGAGCCAACTACCATGCCAACAGAGACAACAACAGGTAGGCACACTAAATATTTCTGGGCCTTCTATTTTCTATTTACTTCTTTCTCTTCTTCTTCATCTTCATCTCCTCCTTTTATTTTGTCTTTTTTTTTTTTCTTCTTCTTTTTTTTTCTTCTTCTTCAATTTCTTTTTCTTGTTCTTCTTATACTTCTTCTCACTTTCCTTCTTCTTCCCTTCTTGTTTCTCTTTTTCTGTCCTACCTTTTCATAATAGTAGTAGTAGTAGTAGTATCAGTAGTAGTATAGTAGTAGTGGTGGGGGTACTATAGTAGTAGTAAAATTAATAGTAGCCGAAATAGTAGCAGTGGAAGTAGTAGTAGCACCAGTAGTAGTACTAATAATATTAGTAGTAGTAGTAGTAGTAGAAGTAGTAGGAGTATTAGTAGTAGTAGTAGTAGTAGTATCAATAATACAGGTATAAGTGGTAGCAGTTGTTGCCATGGTAATATAATAAAAGAAAGAAAGAAGAGGTAGTAATAGTAATACATGTAGTAGTAGTAGTATAATGATGTGGTCGTGGTACAATAAGTGATAATAATCGACTACAGTAGTAGTCTAATAGGAGTAGTAGTATAGTAGAAGAAGTAAAAGTATAGTAATAGCGGTAGTAATAGTAGTTGTAGTAGTAGTAGAAGTAGTAGAGCAGCAATATTAATAGTAGTAGTAGAAGTAGTAGTATAGTAGTAGTGGTGGTACTATAGTAGTAGTAATATTAGCATTATCAGCAGCAGTACTAGTCTTAGCAGTATCAGTATAAGTGGTAATGGTAGTGTCAGTATTAGTAGTAGCATTAATAGTAGACGAAATATTAGTAGTGGAAGTAGTAGCAGCAGCAGTAGTAGAACTAATAATAGTAGTAGTAGCAGTAGTAGTATAGTAGTAGTAGTGGTAATATAGTAGTAGTACTATTAGCATTATCAGCAGCAGTACTAGTCTTAGCAGAAGCAGTATAAGTGTTGATAGTAGTGTTAGTATTAGTAGTAGCATTAATAGTAGACGAAATAGTAGCAGTAGCAGCAGTAGTAGTAGTACTAATAGTAGTAGTAGTAGTGTAAGTAGTACTACTAACAAAAATAGTAGACGTAGTAGTATCAGTATTAATTGTTATTGTAGTGAATGTTGTATCAGTGTTAGTTATAATAGAAGTATCATCATTATTGTTGTTGAAGTAGTAGTAGTAGTAGTAGTAGTAGTAGTATTAGTAATAATAGTAATAGTAGTAGTAGTAGTAGTTGTAATAGTAGTAGTAGTAGTAGGAGTAGTAATAGTATTAGTAGTAGTAGTACTAGTAGTAGTACTAACATAAATATTATACGTAGTAATATCAGTATTAATTGTTATTGTAGTTAGTGTTGTATTAGTGTTAGTTATAATAGAAGTATCAACATTATAGTAGTAGTAGTAATTGTTGTTGAAGTAGTAGTAGTAGTAGTAGTAGTAGTAGAAGTAGTAGTAGCACGTGTAGTAGCAATTTTTGTATTAGTAGTAGTAGAAGTAGTAGTAGCACGTGTAGTAGCAATTTTTATTGTTGCCGCAACAAATTCTTCAGATATATGACAATTCTGCTCTTACCAAATGAAATATAGGGAATTCAGTAGCTTATAACAATTATTGTATCTTATCATTGATTCCAGGTTTTATGAAACAGGGTCAAGGGCATCCTTTTCACAAAACTGTCAGAAGTACGAATTCATGGACATCCTTTTGAACCATGTGAATTTAATAAAATTTACGCATTTTCAATCGGATGTCGGCGAACTTGTACTTATGACAGCTTTATGAAATAATGCCCTGTTGAATAAATTTACTGTATTTTTATTTATGCTCGTTTCTTTCCCGAACCCTTGGTTACAAACTATGCAATGCACAATGTCATAGTTCTTAGTTGTGATATATCTAACATGCTTCGGGCAAGGTTTTCGGTCACAAAACGGAAATTTTGTTAAAAAAAATATTCATACAATTCACAAAAACAGGTCAATTCCTCTTACTGATTGAGGTGAGCATCAATTCTAAAATAAACATTTACAATGATATTTCAAAAATAATTTGAAATAAACATTTAAAACAAAAAATAATTAGGTAATTTGAAACTATCCTATTGTTTTTGTTTGCTCACTTTGTAAAAGAATCCGCCACACAAGAGGTTTATTTTTCTGAAATTTAACTAACAAATTCAAAAATGTATGATGAGATAATGTTTTAAACTAACAATTTATAAATCTATTCACGTTGCAGAGCCAGGTGGATTGTCGAATGGAGCGATCATCGCGACCGTGCTAGGTGTCATTGCGGGTCTTCTTGTCATCATCGTCTGCACATTTGGTCTCTTGATCCAGGTATCGCGGAGGAACGCAGCGAAGCTTGCTCTAGGGTAAGCAAATTACTACTGTGAATCCAGGGGGTGGGTAGTCTGCAGGCACAGTGATACTTTACCACAGTTCTTAGAGCCTTTAGTAGAGCCTATCTCCGTCAGTCTCCGATTCTATCAAAGTTCAGAGCATAATTATGCTAGTACGCCATACGCCTAGTATGACAGTGCAGGCACTGTTAGGGCAGGCACTGTTAGGCAAAGTGACTGACAAGTGATTGTGCCTGCAAACTTTGGGGTGGGCTATGAAGAAATGTATAGAATATTTTATTTTTAAGTAGCTTTCTTTAATTTAACAGAATAACCAAAAGTAACAAAAATTGTGTTATTATTATAAATGTCATTATTAGTATTTGTATTATAATCATTAGTAGTAGTATTATTCATTATTATCATTACTATTATCATTTTCATCAAGTTTACTTTGTATAATTTTCAATATTTGTATTAGTTTTATTATTATTGTTATTATTATTATTATTATTATTATTATTATTGTTTTCATTTATATAATCATTATTGTTATTCAATCTTTTCACAGAGAGGCGTACCATCGTCCATACAGCAGGCAAACCCCTGCCCCTTCTTTCTACGGCGATGATCCGTGGGAGAATTCGACGAGCTATAATTCTCTCGATCGCCGTGAATATGCAGTTGGCCGAGTGGTAGAAAGACTCGCACACGACCGTGGATACGGACAAGATGTAAGTTATTTGGATAAAACTTTACTAGAAATATTAAAGTTAGAAGAAAATTGCCGTTTTTTATGTTGGATCTTGTGGGTGACCTGGTTAGCACTTTTACAGCAACATTACAGGTCATAAATGGCTATTGCCGTAAACGCCGATAACATTGGGTGACCTTAGTCCTAAAGGGGGACTGCTCTACTTGTAGGTACTTGCGCCCTCTATATAGAAAATAATTCCTAAGCGGAACCCGTTGGTCCAATCCTGCTTTATCTATTTGATATTTAGTATGGATTCGGAATCTTAACTTTATTTCACATCTTCAAATATTGTATACTTTACTATAAAAAAAAAAGCTATAATAAATCTAACGTCATATCCCTGTCTGAAAATGTATAATTTAAAAACATCAATTCAAATTTGAATTTAAATACTTGGATAAAAATGTAGGCTAGACAATCTTTTTTTTTGGAGGAAAATATGGTAATATATCGTTTATAGTTAAGGCTCAGAATGGCATAAGAAAATATAGGCAAAATATTGTAACTTTTTTTGTGATTGGTGTGTTATAAGTTTTCATGTGATTTCCTTTTTTTCAGTACGATCAATTCGAGGTACCATACGTCGTTGGAGGAGATGAGATTGTGAGTATCTTAGAAACACCATTAACTTGTAAAATATATATCATCTTGTAGAGGCTAATTGCGTGTAAACTTGTAACACGGTCGCAAATCCCTTTTTTGTAAAAATCATCCTATTCAATAGCCTTGTTTATAATCTAGTGACGGGGACGTCCACCCTGATATTAAGTTGGTTATACAAGAAGCAGAAGTATAAGTATTTTTGAAATTTCGATCAATCAAACAAAAATTGGCAACTATGTGAAGTATCTTGCAAGCTCCCCTACTATTATCGATAATGCATGCACCTTTAATATATAATAATTGAAAATATATCTTTGTTTTATACAACCTCTGTATAAAAAAAAAACCTACAAAATTGTGTTACACTTTTGTCAATTTCAAAAATCTTAACCTCCTATTTTTAATCGGATATTGCTCAAACTTTCATTAATTTATCTTTCTAATTTTTCTGTTTTTATTTAAAACCAACTTAATATCAGGGTGGACTCCCTCGCTTAATGTGCCAACATTACAATAACGGATTCGAACATGACATATTGGGGATAACAAAAGGGTATTGAAATTTGCCCTTGGGTAGATTTTTTCAATTTTTCGCGATCATGTTAAAGGTTTAACGAGGTGCAATGCAAAGCAATAATTGGACAATAGCATAGTCATAGGCGCATAGCTATGTTGGAAAACGTAGACTATTGACTGGTGCACTGGTGTAAAATAAGCGCCCAAATCAACGTTAGCAGGTTTAACTTACTTAACATTAGCTAGATGATATCATTCCGGGACTTTTCAAGTGTAATGCGTTGAACTTTTGGGTCTTGCTAGTTGAACAGCTTTTAATGTTGTTACAAGCAACAATGAAAATGCCATAACAACTCACAATAGATCATTTTCGGCTGAATGCACTAATTTCTGGCACTGAAGTTATTACAATAGGTAAATTCGAAGTTAAACTATCATAGCTTGCATAGGATTCTGGTTTTAGAAAACACTCATTAGTTGAAATTCCTATTTGCACATAAACTTTAAGTGTGTAAACACATTAAATACACATGTAGGTTACATGTTTCTTAAAGGTACTATGTCCCTTTTGCAGCCAACCTCAAATTCTGTAGAACTTTGCAGGAGCTCTGAATATGTCATGTATGTCCTATATGTGAAATTTAAACGTTAGTAGTGTCCTAATATTCAAATTATGCAAAGAAACCCGCTTACTTGCTAGACTTCACTGTCAGACACATTGAGTGACTGGCTGGCTTTTTTTCTTCTTTTGTAATAACATGCATTAAATGAGCTGAAAATGGTCTGAAAATCAAGACTATTAATTATTGGCTCTATAGCTCCTAAGTCGATTTGACAACTAATAGTCGTATTTTCCCACTTGAAGACATTTTCAAGCTCCACCTTTTTTAGGGAAGTTCTAAATTAGTATTATATTTCAAATGCCGTTGGAATTTTAACCTTTTCAATTTTGTTGGCCTGCAAATGGGACATAGTACTTTTAAAATGTAAAACAGAACTTAATATCAATGGCAACTTCCAACTCACCTATTAAATGGCTGTCTTGAAGTCTGAATTCAAAAAGGAGGAAATTCCCACGTGCACAGTAATTTTAGGCGTAGAAGTAATTCATGACATGAAACTGAAAATCTGAAATGTGCTTAAACTATTTTTTATTTTTCTCCTTCTTGTTCTCTTTATCTTTTTCTTTCTTCTTTCTTTTCTTCTTCTCCTCCTCGTTATCTTCTTCTTCTTTCACTCCTTCTTCCTCTTCTTCTTCTTCTTTCACTCCTTCTTCCTCTTCTTCTTCTTCTTCTTCTCCTCCTCATGTTTTCTTCTTGTTCTTAACTTATCTCTTCTCCTTCTTGTCTATACATTCAACAGCGTGGTGTTGAACGGAACCCCTTGGCCTTCTACTATTGAAGAAATGTTTCAGACGATGAATCAGGAAATCAATGATTATTATTTTTTTAAGAAGGCTCTGGGAAAGATTAAGAATTTGTTATGAGCTGTATGTAGGGATATTCTATGGAAAAAAATGCCTCTTGAAACAAATTCCACTTCAAATGCCTAAATATTCAACATTATTTCGACAACAAATTGCTAAAGCTTTATAACTCTCAGTAACCGAGGCAATTTGTTATAATTTTGATGATTCTAAAACCTAACAGAAAACACAATTTTGTATATTATGCTAACCCCGTAATGTTTTTCTTCTAAATACTATTAAACACTTTCTTTCACAATCAAGTCACGTGACCAGAAACGAACTTATCTTTAAGTCTCGTAATTTTGTTACTTGGATTGCTCATTTTGCATTTGCCTTTTTGATCTTAATCTGATTAACAAATCACCTTCCACTGAATGACAATGACAATGACAATGACAATGATTTTGTATTTCTTTGAATGATTTATTGATTCACTCTGTGTTTAGATGTTGCTTTAATTTTATGTAAGGCAATGAATACTTGCTTTTGGGAGAGACAGGGTTTCGTCTGTTTTTTAGCTAACAAATTTATAATCGGATGAAAACCATGACGATGTCTAGTTACGTTATATATATATATAATCTGGCAGTACATGTACAATTTTAATGTACCGGGCTTACAGGTGAATTAGTAATTAAATTACAGCTGTGTTTTTATAATCACTTTTAAAAAAGGTAGGTAGATACCCAGTACTCTACAAAAGAATGAAGTTAAGGACTATAAAGATAACATATTAGGACAATCTTAGAAAATGCCTTCGCACAAACCTCACACGTACATAAGTCGTTGTTGTTTATATTTATCTTGAAGTAGCGCCATTTTGTTATTTGTATCACTCATTTTACGATCATTCATTTCATAAATATATATTACTATAATTATATGCAAGGCAATGGATACTTGCTTTTCGGAAAGACAGGGTTTCGTCTGTTTTTTTAGCTAACAAATTTATAATCTGAAAAAACAGAGACGATGTCTAGTTATAGTGTATATATAATCTGGTAGTTCATGTATATGGCCTAGACAAAAAAGATGTTGTATTGCCATTTAGGTGCCAGAACCTTGGTCGGTCGGTCGGATTTTTGTTTTCCCCTCAAAACAACACCGTCACCTAAAAAAAATCTAAACCGAGAACGTCGCCCAAATCTCGCTAATGTGTCTAGCTAGTGCAGTGCATGGTATATACATGTACACAATATTTCGAAACTAGGGCCGCAGAAGACGTGTGAGAATTTTGGGAAAATTTGATGATTTGATTCATTATTAATTATATCCCAATTTGAGCAAAAACAAATAAATTTATTTTTTTAATTCAATAAACATTTATTTTCTTAAAAACGGTTTTAGACAAAATTATTAAAAAGCCGACCGCACATTTTTTTTTTTTTTTTTTTTTTTTTTTTTTTTTGGGGGGGGGGGGGTCGGTCACGAAGGGCAATACAACATCTGATGTTTAAGCCTAATGGTAATGTAGCAGGCTTACAGATGTATTAATAATGTAGGTGCTGGTATTTTGAAATCACTTTAAAAAAGTGAGTATTTTACGGACGAATGGTTCAGGAGTATTACGATAACATACATAGGACAACTTTAGAAAATGATTTAGCACAAACCCTATGACCGATAAAATTCGTTGTTGTTGTTATTATTTACTTACGTTTTGCAACTAGTCTTCATTAATTATACTTGCAAAACAAAATCTTTTTAATTTAGGTTGATGTTATGTTTTTATTTAACTGCTAAGAAAGCGTGTGTATACTTGTTAGTAAGCAACCGGCTTTTAAGAGAAGTTTGAGTTCTAGGGAGAGGTGAAAACTTAAATAATGTATAGACCTTCGATCTCTACTTCGTATTATCTTTACACTGTTGTCGGAATATTATTTGCACCTCTTATCTTAAAGGTATCCGGTAACTTTGTCTTAGATCCTTTAAACAAATCCTTGATTTAGTTCATGCTGCAATGATAATTATAAACCTTTAGGTCAGTCAGGAACCTCCTGACTTTTGCAAGCCGATCGCCTGTCTGATTATCAAGATATTTATGATTGAAAATCGAAATCATATTTTGCGTTTGCCAAACGGTTTTCATAACACTACAGTCTATTAGGGAAAACGAGTATGGTAAAACTCAAAAAAAAAAAAAAAAATTTTGAGGCACTTTTGGATCATTTTGAAGCGCATTTGTTTAGGGCTTCAATATAACACCATTCACAGACACTGACAACTCGTAGGGCCGGGCATCTCAGATTTAACATTGTTAAACGATCCCTTTAACATGATTGTAACAGTATCATTCATTTTTGATAGATAAGATCTTCTCATGACCTAATATCACTATATATGACTATTTAGATCGATCAGTTAATATCTGAGAAGATGTCAACATTATTATACAGGATAAATTGTATGGGTACAAAAATTTTACAGAAAGAGGGAAGAGAACTTTATTTCAACTTAACTTTTCACTTATGGGATGATTTACCGAGATCAGATAAATAGTATAATTCTAGGTGGGAATTTGTCATTGTAAAGTGGATCATTCACTTGATTCTCAATCCAAGGGTTAAAGGTTCGAATCCCAGTCCAGCATTGATGCTATTTGTCGAGACATATAATTCCACATTGCTCAAGTCCACCCAGGTGTAAATTGATATCTGGCAATTGAAGGGGTTAATTACAAGGCCTTCAGGAACAACGTCACCAAAGTTGAGTAGAAGCAGTTCTAGTAGTAGTAGTAGCAACCTCATCATCAATATTGTTATTACTATTATTAATAGTATTATCATCATCATTAGTAGTCGCACTATAATTATTACTACTATTTTTACTTAGAAATATTGTTAAGCTTCTCTCTTTTTAATCTAGAATCATGTATGTTCAAATAAAAGTTAAAAATTCCAATTTGCTTAAAGGGATAGTTGAGTTCTGTTGCAGAGGGCGCCACACAAAATAATTATGTGTGAGATAATGAAAAATTGAGTGTCAAATTTGAAAGAACATACAATTTAAATGACAAAATCATCTTTGATCAAAATCGGTTAAGAGACGGCTGAAATATCCATAAATATAACGATTTCTAATACCTGTGTACCACCACAAATATTCGATAATTAAAAAAGCCGTTGAAAAAAAACGCCTTTTACGTCGTATATCAGCCAATCCCGATGTTTGCTTTTTTTGCTGTTGGCTTTTTTGTGTTGGTTATATTACGCACAACCAGCCGGCCCATTTATAGTTATTTTTAATTAATTAATGAATTAACGGTCACCGTATTTTTCTGAAAGTGGAGCTGAATTGGAATGATCGTATTGGCTTAATTTCACACATTTCGGGGTCTAAAATTACCTTCATAGCAATTTAAGGTCATAGAGGGGCACTAGAAATGTCATGTATAAGAATAAGAGCAATAACCTTGCACTTTGAAGGCATTTGCGGTCTGAAAACTGAACTCAACTATCCCTTTAAGCTTTTGGAATCCCATCAATTGCACAATTTAACGTGGCATTCTTATACATGTTGCCATCATTTTCTGCTTTAACTTAGACAGTAAACGTATTATTCTTATCATGGTACCAGTGTCTTCCATCATGTCTAATCTTTAAAGGTTGACGCGTAATAAAGGGTTATATTTTGCATACTACTTAAGATATTGTAACTTGTGGTTTATGCTCCGATCGTAAATGTTGTGCTATGGAATAGTGGTCATGGTTATACATACATTAATTATGTTTACACGACGCACAAAATTGACTTTAGTCAATGATAAGACTTTTATAATAAATATATAATAAGATAAGATATAATAGATCCGGAGCAGACTTATCTGGTCAGAATGCACCATTAAGCATCAGAATGAGCTATGTTTGAAATTATTTGGTAACAATTATCCACAGTAATATTATGTTGAGTGAATGTGTGTGTTGGGATGTGTGTGTGTAATTATACAACTTCTAATGATTTACAAAATGCTCATTTAATGGTGGTACTAAATCGGTCTTTATTTTTCTCAAAACTCAACACTCTCCCATTGATACTATACAATGCGCCCCAGAAAAAAACGAAACCGAGAATTGTTGCATCTGCTCTAGTGTACGAGCAAAAGGAGCACTGTCATCTGCGAAGAAGAGTATCCTCACGAGATTTGTGTAGACTTAGATTTGAAGTGTTTACTGCATATTTGTATACAGGCGCGTACGCAGGGGGGGGGGGGGGTTCAACCCCCCTACCCCCCTTTGGTATTTGGTATGTGTGTATTTTGGACGCAACCAGTGGACCGACGGCAATAGGGACTTTTAGATTTGCGTGGACTGATACGTGTGACGTCCATTCAAGGCAGTGCATTAAAAGGACGTCGACCGTAGCAATCCACATTGTCTTCGTGCGAAACTAAAAGTCCCTATTAACTCCTCTCCGATGGACTTGGTATTGAGGATTAATGCCTTATCAAAGAGCTCTAGTACATTGACATGGTTTTAAGCCCGCGAGCTGTCGGTAACAATGCCACTGCTGTGACAATGAGCCACACATATTGTTCACTTCATGCTTTGTGTACACGGACGCGAATGATTGAATTATTGATATCAAGAAATAGGAATACATGTTAAACGGCTTGCCATAGACACGCACACGCATGATCAGTGGATGTTCACGCTGTTCTCGCCCACTCAATCTAAAAGTCCCTAATGGTTATTGAGCCAGATGAGTGGCCAGCTTGATATGCTGATCGTAGCTAAGCAATTTATGAGGAACAAAAGCAGATGACACCTCAATTCTTTTATAAATATTTATTGTTGCAATTGAATACATGTATATAATATTATATGTTTAATTAAGTAAACCTTGAAAACAACCTTGTACTAATTATTCATGCGAGCCTGTTTTGAAATGTTTGAACAAGATATAAGTAATAATCTGAAGATAACCTTGAAAACAGCTATTAAACAAAACTAAACTTGCGGAGCTATTAAACCTATGCTTCCCTGAATCCATGGACCGCTTCTCCTGCTACCCATTGTACCTCTCCCATCTCTCTATCTTGGCCCCTACATTATTACATTGTGCTCTGATTGATGGACGCTGATATTTGTACAAAACATCGCACGCTATTTAAAACGATATTATCATTGACCTTAGGCATAGTTAATTATGTCACAGATCGTTTTGAAAAGATATTATTCGGTTGGTTCTATGCAAGTGCATATTGTGCGGAGTGTTGATTCACGCCCCCCCCCCCCCCCCACACACTCTTTTGAACCGAACCATCCTTTACAAATTATATTTACTTGCTCGCGCAAGTAACTTCTTTATTGAACGGAAACAGGATTATGTACGTGTATAATAATTGTCTGTTACACATATCTGATAACATCCACGCCTTCAGAGACAAAAAGGCATTTTCTGTACGAGAAAATATATGAATCAAACGCCTTACTGGCTCCAAACAGATGTATCGTTTAACAATTCAATTCATCGTGGCGCCATATTAAGGGCAATCACTGTTATGGAGTTAGATAAGAACAAATTAATTCACAAATAAGTTTGTTTTTATAATTCCTTTCTGCTGTATCAGTGAATTGACCATGTGTGTGTGTAATTGTAACAAGCAGGGGCCTCGAAACCAGGATGCATCTTCACTACTATTAAAGAGCGCAATCCAACCCTCGTTGTATTTGTATGAAACTGGAAGATTTGAAAAACAGAATGGAAAAAGTTTGAAATAAATTGGACAAAATTATGGGTGTTTGAATTCATGCAAATCGCAAATTACTTATTTGGTCACTGGATTGTGATGTAGGGTCACGGACAACTATCCCATTTGTCGATTACAAAAATGTCATAAATTTCTGTTTTTCTTCGAATTATCTTCTCCCTTGGGGCATGTCTCAAAGTATATGGTGGGTTGCATACTTTATTCAAGATTCTTTAAAAAGAAAAGTCCCTCCTGACTCATACATTTTGGAAAATGGACAGTTTAGTCATTTTGTGTTGGAACAAATGGAAAAGTTGTCCAGTACTTTGTCACAGTGGCACTACCGATTTAACCAATATGAATTAGTACCTTTTTTCAAATTTCAAAAAAATCGAAACATTTCTGTCAGCTTTCATCAATCTAATTATCTGTTTGTTATGTTTTCTCTTCTTAGAGTATTCTACCTTAAATATTGGATTTCTTTTAAGCAGTCAACACTTTTGTTTCTAATGCAATAACCTTGTCAATAAGACATTAGCAGATTTATATACACATAGAAAGTCAATTTGTAATGAAGCTTAAACATATTATGTACTACATTAATGAAAACGTTACCATATTACACATGTGAGAAATTGGATGATACATCGACATGCAAGAGTCAAATAGGACGCCAATGTTCCTTATTGTTTTTGAAGAGCTAATCAGTGCGACACCAACATCAAACTGAACATTTGAAACTGTGCAGATTGTGAGCTGAAGCTGTAACTACACATTAGTCTTTGAATTATTTAATCTTAATTTTTTACTACCATTTATTGCCTAATATCTGAATTACAACTTTGAAGATTGATAAATGCGTTATCAAGAGCTCTTAGGATTATAGGAAATATATAACTGTATGTCATCAGCATAACGATTATAGCTAATACTGTAGCATCGTAGCAAGATGTCAGACGATATCTCAAATAGGAAGAGTGTAGATTGAGTATCATATAGGTCCTATTATAAAATGGCTCTAGTATTTTAAGCATCGTGATTGGTCATAACGCGTCACATGACATGCACCTTTTTTATGCATGCAAAATCATGCCCCCCCCCCCCCCAAAAAAAAAAAAAAAAAAATGTCAAAAGTCATATTGCACGCTAAGATCGATATCCAGCGCAGCGTACGCGTAGCTAGTATTGTACGCTCCATCCAGCGCAGCGTACGCGTAGCTAGTATTGTACGCTCCATCCAGCGCAGCGTACGCGTAGCTAGTATTGTACGCTCCATCCAGCGCAGCGTACGCGTAGCTAGTATATTGTACGCTCCGTGATCCATCCAGCGCAGCGTACGCGTAGCTAGCTAGATATAGAGCTGGGTATTATTAGAAAGAAAAAAAAAATCGTTTACTTTTGCCTTGGATTTAGGCCTGTTTTGACTTTTAGATTTTATAATGAAGCCAAGAATTTCAACTGTCTGATGAATGGATTTCATTTTTACTCAAGGCAAGTGGAATCCCGTGGAATTTTTGGTAAGCCTGCAAGGTCTTATCTTTTCATCTTCTAGAACCAACATAACTCTAGATCTATTACTCTCGTAGAATCTAACTTTAAATCTAAACTTTCGTTTGTTTTAATTTTCATGCGTCGCTATTTTATAAAACAAATAACGCACTTGACCCTGTTGTGCGTAATGTAAATGCAGTGTACACTCGGTTTCTTCAGATGGTGCGCACTGTGAACTCGCCGCGTGTACTGCATTCACCGCTATCGCACGCTGGGCCGTGCGTTATTTGTCTACTATTGATCCATGACGGAGTCCACATTTAAAGCCTGTGGGATTTGACAATTTGCCGGCAATGTCAACATAGACGTCATTTTGTATTTTTCCGTCTGTTGTCTGTTTAGGCATTGTTTCACGAACTCGTCATAAGTACAAGTTCACCGATATCCTAGTGAAGCGATTGTTAATATTGATATAAGTGTTTCATTGGGATGACGGCGAACTTTTGATTATGGAGGTTACGTGATGATAAGTTTACACTTAATGATTTTGTCTCACAAAAGTGTCAATCAACATCATTCGGATTACACAAAATAGGTAAAATTCGAGATCTTTTAGACAGATCAACCACTGGACGATTAATTCATGCTGTTGTTATGTTCCCATTTTGATTCATGTATTAGTTTGCTTTCTGGTCTCCCTTCTAAAATTCAAAGACTACAACTACAATAATATTCTTTCAGAGCTTCAAAAGAATATTCAGATAATAGAGTTACATGGACCATGTCAGCGTACCATACGAATGACTGAACCATCAAAATACAAGTATTTTTAACTGGGGTAAACTGGGAACGCCTATAATAGTCAGAATACCAACACAAACTTATGAATACCTTGTGCATGCGGTGAGGAAAGCAAACAACAATACATCGCGAGAATCATGGATTTGGCAAGTTTGAACTGCTCAATACCTTCATGTACTTAGGCAATATATAGTTATGTATGTGAGAGTTCATAACTTGGTTGGTTTGCTTTTTACCTGACTCCTAAGAAAGCGTGTGTATGATTGTAAGTAAGCAACCGGGCGAACGACGTTTCAAGTTAGTCCCCTTCGAGGGACTTGATATTGGCATTGGATTAATACCCTACCCATGGCCCCTAAAGCCTCGACTGGGTTTCGAACCTGGAACATCTCGGTTTAGAGAGCATTGCCTTAACCACCTGAGATGGTGAGGGTGTGTGTGTGTGTTTGTGTGTGGATGGGGGTGTGCGTTGTGAGTTTAGGCAAGTATGTGTGTGTGTTTTTGTGTGCGTTTGCTTGAGCGTGTAAGCAAGTGGGGGAGGGCCAGTTTTAGGGTAGTGAGGAGAAACATTTGCTCGGAAACGTGCCTAATGTATATAAGAACATTAGTGAGTTAGACTATTGCTGTTTTCGTAATATGCCTCCATGCTCTGAAGTGCTGTCATCGCAAATGCGTACCTGGATTATTCAAACAAATATAATTTACTAGCAGCAATATTAATATTTTGGAGTGATGCTTACCTCTTTCAGAACAGGGTTTTATTTGTTTAGTATGAAGTGATGTTTGTTTAACCTTTACATCGGCAACAGTTTTTTTTTTATCGATGATTATTGAATGTTAGATTTTGCATGGTGGTTTATGGTTTCATCATGTTGAAAGTTCTGAAAAAGAATGTTTGGTTTGAAAGGGAATAGAAAAGAATAAAGAGAGAGGGAGAGAGAGAGGGGGGCTGCGGGCCGGTGTGGGTATTCTTTTGGTTCGTCCTACTACACGCGACACTGCCATTGAATTAATGCATTTTTTATTTTTATTTTTTGCAAATAAATATGATACTAGAAAGAAGAAAAAAAAGCAGGAAAGAATAAATAAGAATGAAATGTAGAGTCGGCTATTGTACTGTTCCTGGGGACAGGGGATGCATCTCCTCGGAAAATGACTAACATGTTCAAAATATTAGTCCTGCACGCCCCCTCCCCTCCTTCCTTTCCCATCACCACAGGGAATGTAATGACATAAATGTTAAAATGGAAAGGAAAACATATATGAAGAAATCAAATTAGGTTAAGAAGGACCTAATATATTAATATCAATATGTACAAGGTTATATACAAAGTCACTGTGTGCATGGGGGTGCTTGTCTTTGTGTATGTGTGTGTGTGTGTGTGTTCTTAAGTGTATGTTCACGCGAGCAATGTCGGTTCCTGATTACGACCATCTCCTACCCGCCCCCTTTCCTCCTCGTCATTACGAATAGTGCGGGCACATGTAAAAGGGGAGTGGTTAAGGCCAATTGAACATTCTACAAACTTAAGCGCGATACAAATTAGGGTTGGAGCTAGCACTGCAATTTGAAAGCCCATTTAAGGTTTGTGTTGTACAGGATCTAGCGGGATTTCGCTCTGCTGACCCTGGATTTAGAATCGTTTTTCTTTTTGGGTACCCGTTAAACTTGCATCATCAGTGCATGCGAGGAAAGCTTTGGACGTGCCTTTTCCGTGAGAAGCATTGTTTTGGAGGCATCCTCTTGAAGTAGGAATTGGTAAGCATCACAATAATTATAATAATGAAAATGACGATGATGACGATGATGTAACTATCACTATTACTAATACAGTCAAACCTGTCTGTAAAGATAAATACTACTACTACTAATACAATATTGGCAATTAAATTTGGTATGTTAAGAAATGTACTGCTACTACTACTTATAATATTGATGATATCAGTAAATTAATAATACTTCTAACGATTTTTGACAATTTGCTTCGTTATACTACTACTACTACTACTACTACTGCTACTACTACCACTACTACTACTATTCGTTGTTTGACTATTACTTTTACTACTACTACTACTACTACTACTACTACTACTTATGCTACCATTTCTCCTACTACATCTACTACTACCTACTACTACTACTTCTGAACTTGCTGCTACTTATTCAAGCTTTGTTCTCAAATGTACTTACAGCTTATTACATGGAAATCATTGTAATTCATTACATGTGTGTATATTTGTTAAAGATTCGCAAATGTGTCAAATGCTTTTAGTCTCATTTATTGATATGAATTTTAAAAAAATGGAAATAAAGGATATTTTGTCTTTTTCTCAGAACTAATTGAGAGATGTTAAGTCATTGTACGAGACGATTTGGGAAAAATGTATGGAGATCAGAGAATAAAACTACAGGACATTTCAAGCGGTGGTTTAACAGAAGAAAAAAGAAGGCGGGGTCAAAAGAAAAAAAAAGATAAACGTGTACTTTCGTGAAAATAAAGCCCATAGAGAAGCTAGAGAAAGAGAGAAAGAGATGGCGAGGGTAGAAAACTATTAATTTATTTTTCCCCTTCATTTATTATACATGTCTTTGTTTTCATTGTTAGCCCGTTTTGCTTAATTGACCCTTTAACTGTCTCCTGAAAATGCCTTTGTGTAGAAAATGAACGGGGTAAAAAAGGGTCAGATCAAAGTGTGTTAGGTAGGTCAGAAAGAAGTGATCCAGTAAATGGAAACACCCATCATTATATTTAGATAAGTATTTGATTTAACTCTGGCTTTTTTATTACAATTGCTACTCCTCTTGCGTTGTTTGTGCCATGATTACAGAATACCGTACTTTTATATTCATTTCGTTTTATGTGCTCTATATCTTTTCCCATGAATCGTGTGATTCGTGCTTTTGCATCGTAAAGGTTTTGTTCGCTGTAACTCCGCGATCGAAACTCAGACAAAATCTGAACTAGCTTTGCTTGCTGTTTGGGACCATCTGATTTCTTGTCGCGGATCTCCCTCCCCTTTCATATAGTATCAGTGAGGGCACTTTCTTTAAAAAATTAAACAGGCATGTACAAAGGAAAACATCAATTTAAGTGACATTTTAATTTTCTAGACATTGGTATATATTCCCAGATTGTCATAATGGTGATTTCACTATCAAGAATGATTTCAATATATTTTCTCTCTTTCCATGGTTAAATATATTGTTTAAACATCATACTTTGCATTTAAGTGTAATGGCTTGAATAATCATTATATAGAGGGTGAAAACAAAATACCAAAGGGTTTTAAGGTCAATCTAATAATGACATTCTGAAAAGGCCTTTAATTAGTAACACAAATATATCGACCATAACTCTCAGAGAGCGTAGCGAGCAAATCTTCTGGGCAAATTAAAGAAAAAGTCGCTATGAATGGAAAACGGGGAACTTATCAGAAGGAAAAGGGGCACTTAATATATAGAAAACAGGACACTGCTCGCACCTGAAAAGAGGCACTCATTTATGAGAAGGAGAAGGGGTTCTAAATATAAGGAAGGAAAAGGGGCATTTATCAGAAGGGAAAAGGGCACTGAATTGAAAAGAAACTGAGCAGCTATCAGATTTTGATAGGGGAATTGATGATAAGTGAAAGGGGCATTTATTAGAAGGAGAATTGACTCTTATTTAAGCCCTACTGCACTACTTATAACTACTTGCGCCCTAATCGGTGCCTGTTGGTCCTCCTTGGTCCCCTTTTTCTTATGTTAATTGAGAGCTGATTTGATTTGATGAGATAACCACCTGTCAGTGACCTTGCAGGGAGGTATAATCCCCCTGTCCAAACTAGTACACGCGGGCTTTACTGTTACTTTTTCACAAGAAAAAGGGCACGTATCGAAATAAAAGGGGCACTTATCAAAAGTGAAAAGGGGCACTTATTACAAGGGGAAGGGGCACTTCATAAAAAGGAAAATTGGCACTAGTCAAAGTAAAAGGGACTTCTTTACTATGTAAAAAAGGGTCAATTCAAGGGTTCTTGTAGCGCCGCGTCTGTATAGTATGTACGTATACTGTGCATTGACGCGTGTGGTGTGAGCGCTAAAGTAAGGCAATGAAACTCGGATTTAATAGTCAACGGTAATGACGCGACATAATTTGTAATAAAATCAAGTTCCAAGGATCTAGGACATGTGATTTATATATCAAATTATGCTTTTTTTTTTTATTCATTCACTTATTATTATGCATCATTTGTTAATTTTCCACGTCAACATTTATACATTTTACACAAAGGAGGGTATAACATTAAAAATCCCTCGCGTTCATAGATAATCGTTGTTTTTGTTTTAATACGCCACTTTCATTTGTAATTATTTACACACAAAAAAGACACTGGTAGAAATCAGGGAGTTGGGAGGATCTTCCTGTGGAAACACAGCGAAACAGATATAAATACACGTACATTAGTCTCGTAATGATCAAATACTCTAGCTGAAACAAAAACAAGTCTCAGATCCTACTCTACAATTCTACTAATGGTGATCATTTCAAACTTACTATCTTCACAAAGTCTTACCTGCTCACAAACTCATGTCCATCATCAAAACCTAAGACCATAACATTAGGGACATTTAGATTGAGTGGACGAGAACGGCGTGAACGTCCAATCGTCACGCGTGTCCATGGGAAGCCGTTTTAACATATATTCCTATTTCTTGATATCAAGAATTAGATTCCTGATATAAAGAAAAGATATTATGTAAAACAATGGTAACTCTTGATATCATGAAATGATTTTTTTTTTTTGTAAAGCAATGGTAATGCTTGTTATCAAGAAATATGAATACAAGTAAAACGGCTTACTATACCGTGTGAGTCAAAAAAAAGTTTACACCTAGAAAATTGCTAATAATTTTAAAAATCATCTATGAACAGTAAATTAATATACATCTTATGAAAGAGTGTTTTTTCCCAAATCATTTGGTATCATTTTTGTGTGGTATGTGTTCACGCTTAGGTGAACAGGAGGCATTGTTTGCGAGAATGCAAAAATCGACATGCGCCAAAGTGAAGCCTACAGTATGTATCATGTTGGGATTAGTGGAGTGAGAGAATGAATTGAATGTATCAAATGAAATGCATTGCAGAAGCTTTTTTGCAGAAGCAAAGTCACACACACACACACGCGCGCACACACGTTCGTTGATATTTGATGTTCGATATTTTGATATGTGTGGCATGATTAATTTTGTTAGGGATGTTCTTTGGATCTGCAAAGACCGAATTAATACCCAAATCCCAATTGTTTTATTCAAACATCACATAAGCAACTTTGGCGCAAGTCGATTTTTACACTCTCGCAAACAATGTCTCCTGTTTATCCAAGCGTGAACACATACTACACAAAAATGATACCAAACGATTTGGGATAAAACACTCTTCCATAACATATATACTAATTTACTGTTCATAGATGATTTTTAAAATAATTAGCAATTTTCTAGGTGTAAACTTTTTTTTGACTCACACTGTAGATAATCATGATCAATGGACGTTCACGCCGTTATCGTCCACTCAATCTAAAAGTCCCTACGCGCGCATAGTTAGCGCCCTTCTGGCATAAAGAAATTTTCTTGTTTCGCAACACCTTTGGTATGCCAGAAAGCCCCTCCTACGGCTACTGGATCACTCTGTATAGTATGTTTGTTGGGTAATACATGCGTATAATAATAATGATAATAATAATAATAATAATAATAATAATAATAGCCTAATAGTCCACTCCAAATTGTATTAAACCGACACGTGTAGTGTGTACGCTAATGTAAAGCAATTCATATTGGGTCTATTTGTCAGCGATAATGACACAAAATAAATTGAAATAAAATCATAAGAATCTAGAACATTTTATTCATATTTATTTATTTATTTGTATATTTAACAAAATAGATATTATGACAATATCATCCAAAGCTGTTTTCCACCTTGGTTATGTATATAGGCAGGAATTAATTCCTTGAAATGCTAGAGCGCCGCAGTGGCTGCCTTGCTAAAGCCAGGGTAATAATCGGGGCAGCGCCAGGAGCGTCACAACGTGACGGACATGTGCGCTATATTAGAAGCCACCATTATTATTACTATTATTACATGGTAATATACAAAATATTTTCGAAATATGCAAAACATATTTCATGGATATTAAATATTATGACATTTAGTAAAATAACCAACGAGTAGAGGCAAGGATGTAATTTCAAAGATTTATCCAGAATCACAAAATGAGATTATCCAATGATTTAAAACTCAGTACGAAAAAATGAAAACAATTAAATGATGCATGTTTTCCTTCACTTATCGGCTTCAATCAATTGTTAATTTACCACGTAAACGGCATGGGAGCGATTGGGGTCTGTTCGAGGGCATATCCGCCCTTTGTGATGTGAAATACAATGAGATAATTTCCACAATCCACTGAACCCTTTGAAATTTACACAAAGAAGGGTGTAACATCAAAAATTCCTCGCATTCACAAAGAAAAAAATATGTAATTGGTTTCTGCCGCTATTATTTGTAGGTTTTTACACACCGAAAAACACTGGTGGAAGCACAGCGAAATATTAACACGAACAGTAGACTAATATTGATGACGTATATTGATTAACCAATGTAGCTGAAACAAAACGTCTCACTTGCTCACAAACCGTTCCTATGTCCATCATTCCTTCTTTTCACTACCGAACCTGATGAAGGGCGCGATGGTGTGTGTGGGTGTGCACGTTCCTCCTTCTCTCTCTCTCTCTCTCTCTCAGTTTCTCTCAATTTTTGAAGTTGATTATTAAAAAGAACAAACACCCCTAATACTTCGAAGCGGAAAATCGATCAACATATTACAATGCAATGATAAATAAAATCTATTGCTTTTACCACTGCAGCCTTTTATTAATATGGCAATATGAATTCAATTCAATTCAATTCAATGTGTATTTTCACTTTAAAAACAATTAATAAAATCAATAACAAATACATATGAATGACGGTGGCGGGATCATGAAAAGCACTAATTGGCTTATTAAAAATGACCAAAGTATACACATAATACACATTGTAAGAAAATATGATAAATCATGACAGGACAATTAATATGAAATATACAACACAAATGATAAGGAAGAAAAGATAGGAAACATAAACAAATTATTTATCATTTATGAGTTCAGGAGGTGTTGTTTAACTATTCTTTTGAACTTATTTACAGTCTTATCGTTCTTGAGATTAGTTGGGAGGTTATTCCAAATTAATTCTGAGTAGTTAATATGGTTTAAAGAGAGTTGGATATTTTAAGCATTTTTAGTATTGTAATCATTTATGGAAAACCTTAAAGTAAAATGCCTTCTTTCTTTTCTCATCATATTTTTTGTTTTTCTATCGCTCATATTGAAATACCTTTGTACAAAATCACAATGAACAATTTCGACGTGTTTTCTGATTTGTGCGTGTTTTTCCCCGAGAGTCTTCAAACGCGCGGGTTCATTTATCTATGCCGGGTCATTGAGTCTCTTTTGTCGGGACTTGTTCGGTGTACAATATTATAAACTTATTATAAACTGCTGGTCGCTAGGTCGGACAAGCCTACACATTGTTCGACCTGGCAACGGGAGGGTGCATTAGCGCGTATGTGGTCTCTCTGAGAGCAGGCATGTATGATTCATTGGTTCTTTTATATAATGCAATACTGTATAGTTTATATGTGTCATTTTGATATTGGATATTTTAGTGGGAAAATAAATGAAATAAAGTCAATAAAATAAAATCAATAAATTTATCACGTTCAATATTTTAAACACAAATCGCGACTGATCATTGTTTCAGTTTATTAGATTTCTTTTGGGGGATTTAAAGTGCTTGCGAAACTTGGTGTTATCACTGGGGTTTATATTTGATTCCCATTATGTCCTCCTTGTTTTCTTTTCTTTCTTTTTACATTTTTTCGTGGGCGGGTTACAAACAATATTTTGTTTTGGTATTACTGCTTTGAAATACAATTCAAATACATCTAGAGTTATGAAAAAACTAGATAACACAACTCTCTGTCGCAATTGAAACTAGCCTTACTTGGTGCATGTACAAATGCATCACATAATGCATATGTATGGTGTACACAAAATATTCCTGTGCAATGGGAGTAGTTTTCTAATGAATACAAATACTAAGAGAATAGAACTGAATGGAAAAAGCTTGTCAAATCAGTGCGAGTACGCACGACCTAGTAGTACAAATACTAATATCAATAAAGTTACAGTCATAATCGTACTGAGAGTTTTTGCTGATATTGACCAAATTTATATTTATTGATCTATACATTTTATCCTTGTATATTCTCTAAAAGTTTGTTTTGTGTGATTCATTGCACTAACCTGCCTTGAGTCCTAATAGGCTCATGGATGTGGTTTACTAACATTAGGGACTTTTAGATTTGCGTGAACTGATACGTGTGACGTTCCATTCAAGGAAGTGCATTAAAAGGACGTCGAACCTAGCAATCCCCATTGTCTTCGTGCGAATCTAAAAGTCCATATTGTCCTTGTGCAAACACGTGCGTTGCCATAGAGCAGCATTTCTCAACCGGTGTGTCACATAATTTATATCTTTAGGGGTACCGTGAGATAATTTAAGGAAGTATTTAAAATAAAAAATAAAAAATTAATAACGACGATTCCATGAAACCCAATATTAGAAACTGCTAGAGTATACTATTTTATGAGGACATAGTATTTAATAGATTATAAAATGTATTCATTCCTCGCCCACAAACTTTTAAAAAAAATGACGATTTCAGGTAACGAAATGCCCGAATACCTCCATTTTTTGAGCAACGAGATGGCATTATTTATATTATATCTCTTCTATCGAAAGCACAATTTTACCATGCTCGTCCTCTTTATCGCTTGCAACATTAAGAAACAGGATAATAAGCCAGTTCATAGTTGCAGTCTGAGCTTGAGCAGATGAAGGTCATTGCAGACCAAACTGTGAAATACACAGAGACATAATACTGGATACGTGCTCACAAAATTTATGTAATCATTATTCATTTACGAATCACAATACACTATTTAGTGCACTCCATGCTAGACAGGTGGAAGTATTCTTTGAAAAGGGGAAACAAAGGCTATTTCATATGTAGTACCTCCATTATTGTAGGAGTGATTATTTCAAATGTGCGAAGTGGGACCTCTTCATGTTTTAAATATATGTGGATACTCGTGTCATTTGGGACACGATCTATTCTGGAGAATGACCGAATATTCTCATATTCGTGCATCGAGGTGTCCGCACATGTTTTTTGTATTCGTCTATGCAGCAGTTAGGTACCCTCACACTTAATTCTATATTTCCATCTGGATTTTTTTTTGTTTTGTTTTTTTTTTGGGGGGGGGGAGGTCACTCGCAACTTTTCACTCTTTATTTTATTTAGCAGGGCAGCGTTTCACTAAACCGTCATAAGTACAAGTTCACCGACATCCCAGTGAAATGCATGCTAATTGTAATATCCGCGTGTTAATGGGATGCTGGCGAACTTGTACTTAGGACAGTTTCGTGTAACAATGCACTGATGCCGGTCGTGTCGGTGTAACTAGCGACTTTTAGATGTGCACGTCGACATAATGGACTGCTAAATGCGACGTGCACATCTAAAAGTCCCTATTACAATTTAACACTTAGTAGGAGACCAGCCTGTAGGTCCCGTGACCAATCTCTGGGAACAAAGGTTTGAAAGTGTTTTTGTGTTCCCTGATGAATACCGAACAATTTTGACTTGGGCTGCCCCCTTGAAAATCCCAGGCATTTTCGTGAGGGGTCAACAAAGGTCACACAGGGATAGAAATTTAAATAGTTCCAATCGTGTCAATATGCATATCAAATTACTCGTCTGGTCATGAGGATTCCAAAAATGTATAGTTTGTTATACCTCCGACCTTAAATGAGGGCGCTATGGTAACAAACGTTGAAAGGTCAACACACTTTTGACTGGTGGTCAAATTCACCATCACAGTTAACCTTATCAAATTGCCTATCAAATTACTCGTCTGGTCATAAGAATTCCAAAAATGTATAGTTTTGTTTATACCTCCGACCTTAAATGAGGGCGCTATGGTCAAAAAGGATAATGCACTTTAGAAATTCACCAACACAGTTAACATTGTCCGATTCTAATGATTTTAGGGTCTAATAATATTTTTTCTGACATGGCAAATTCAACTATAGAACTTTCAAAAGTAAAAGTGCTTACCTTGACCATGTACATTCAAAATGGCTGCCGTTTCGGTGACAAACGTCTAACAACTTCTTATCCATGGGTTTGGGGGAAATTTCAAGGTTATGGCAACCACTTTTGATTTTGAAAGTTGCTTAGTTGAATTTGTTATGTCAGAAAACATATTATTAGACACTAAAATCATTAAAATCGGACAATGTTAACTGTGTTGGTGAATTTCTAAAGTACATTGACCTTTTTGACAAAAGTGCCCTCATTTAAGGTCGGAGGTATAAAAAAAACTATACATTTTTGGAATCCTTATGATCAGACGAGTAATTTGATAGGCAATTTGATAAGGTTAACTGTGTTGGTGAATTTGACCACCAGTCAAAAGTGTGTTGACCTTTCAACGTTTTTTACCATAGCGCCCTCATTTAAGTCGGAGGTATAGCAAACTATACATTTTTGGAATCCTCATGACCAGACGAGTAATTTGATATACATATTGACACGATTGAAACTATTTGAATTTCTATCCCTGTGTGACCTTTGTTGACCTCTCACGAAAATGCCTGAGATTTTCAAGGGGGCAGCCCAAGTCAAAATTGTTCGGTATTCATCAGGGAACACAAAAACACTTTCAAACCTTTGTTCCCAGAGATTGGTCACGGGACCTACAGGCTGGTCTCCTACTAACTGCACTCGTACTACTCTAGCCCGTTACTTGAATGACTTCGAGATGAAACTAATGCGCATGCTCTGTAATTGGATGACGAGCGAATATGTACGTTAGCTCTTCGATACTTTTCTGTGATTTAAAGAAATGAATACAACATCTCCCGTCTCAAAGCTTGTTCATTAAACATAACGTTTTAGAAGGAAAAAACATATCATTGGTGTGTATGGAAAATTACAAATATGAAGTAACATGTCACCTCTTTCTAAAATAGCCTGACCCTGGACACATGTAACAGCTCCATACCCAGCCAAAACCCAAGGAATACCTTTTGTCTTGGTCTATTGAGCGGAGTCTTTATGTATAAATCGCGCTAGCTAGCCCCTCTTCTCACGACATTAAAGTTGATTGTTGAATAAATTAGAAATGCCGTTGGCCTTGGTGCAAAAGATCGTTTGAATGAAGGACTTGTCTCAGATCAAAAGAATATTCTGATAATGGAGACACAAGGAAAAATGTACTGCATACCCCAAAACCTTGTCAGCTTGAGATATGAATGACTTATTTGTTCAAAATTCAATTGATCTTCATCAACTAACTGGGGCAAACTGGGAACACCTAGTCAGAATTGTGATATACCACATAATTTAATGAATACCTATTATGTGCATCCGGTGTGGAAAGAAAAAAGTACATTATGAATGATTTGGCAAGGTTTCGAGTGTTTACAACTTTTGGAATTAGGCAATAGATATTTATGTATGTGAGTGTTGGTTATTTTTTTTATTTTTTTTTAACCTAACTACTAAGAAAGCATGTGTAAGCAACGAGGGAACCGAAGGCTTCAAGTTGTCCTCGATGGACTTGATATTGACATTGGATTGTGTCCCCCACCTAACGCCCCTAGCACCGCGACCAGGTTTCGAACCCTGAACCTCCCCGTTAAGAGAGCATTGTCTTACTGCCTGAGATGGTGAGACTTGAGCGAGTGGGAAAGGGCCATTTTTTTAGGGTAGTGAGGAGAAACATTTGCTAAGAAACGTGCCTTATATCTAATAACATTAGTGAGTTAGACTATTGCTGTTCTCTGTAATACCTCCTCCCTGCTCTTAAAGAGAAGGTTGAGTTCTGGGAAGAGGTGAAAAATAATTTGTGAGCGTTATTATTGGTATTATGCAAATGTGGAAGAACATCAGATAAACCATGTTCCCTTAAAAGCATGGCTCTTGCTTTCACATTCTAAATATGACATGTAACATCGTAAAAATCGGGATAAATTTTTCGCCACGTGTTCGTGTAGTCCCATAATACATCTTTCTGTGTACAGTGCTTGTAACTTTACCAAGACTTGACCAAATTTCTTATCATTTCGATGACTCCAGAACCTTGCAATACACACGAATACTTATATGCTAGATGTTCAACCTTTTCTGATCGATTTCACACGGTTTCTTTCACAATGCAATCGCATGACCAGAGCTCAACTTCATCATTAAAGCCCCATTGCACTACTTATAGCTACTTGTGCCCTCTATATTGCAACGGGTGCATAATCGGTACCGTTGGTCCTCAGTACCCCTTTTCTTATGTTAATTGAGAACTGATTTGATGAGATAACCACCCGTCAGTGACCATGCAGGGAGGTCAAACTAGTGCAGATTGGCTTTTAGTGCTGTCATCAATGATGTATATCTGGATTTGGCCAACAAGTTTCAAATACTTACAGTAATAGTATAGTATTAATGACTGCTTTGAGAGAAATAGTTGTTTTATTACGCTCAAGGGGAAGGTTAGAATTGTGCTATTACCCGAGGCGTGCCGAGGGCAATAGCCCAATTGTAAACTTCCCGAGAGCGTAATAAAACAACTATTTCTCGAATATTAAAGCAGTCATTAATACTTTTATATGCCGAAAAAAAATAGACTAAAAAATAAAAAATAAAAAAACTTTTGTCGAAGATGAGATTCGAACGCGTACAAATGGTGATGTAACTAAAGTCAGCGCCTTAACCCGCTCGGCTATCGCGTTCTGTTAATTACAAAGTAGTTTTTTCTTATATATACATGTAGATTAAAATGGATTGAAAACGGTTTCGAGTGGAGGATGCTTCGCGGCTGCTCCATATAAACAGGCCCTTCTTTTACTTTTGCAATGCATATTGGCACGAATTTAGATCAAGATCTATCGGCAGATGTTGTTTTTTTGTTTTTGGAAGTTTATGTTCGTCTTCATGTCAACAATGCAAGATAAAATTGTCGGTAAGATCGATCGAGATTCAATTGTATTGAAATTGCCGACCAATTTTTCGCACACGTACGCGGTATCCTCGATCGCTCAGACCATTTTTTAACATGTAAACCTATGGGGTAACCATGGAGACTAAACTATTTTCCCAATAACCATGGTAATTGGGAATTTTACAGAAATAGTTGAAGTTTATGAATGCAATTCGACCAATCAGATGGCTGGATTTCTTAAGTGAGGTATATAATAATATATATTTGCCAATATCTTTTGGAGTGTTGCTTATCTCTTTCAAACCAGGGAGCTAGAGCGCTTACTGAATGTTAAGTTTTGCATGGTGGTTTGCGGTTTCATCATATTGTTAGTCCTAAAAAGGAATGTTGGGTTTCAGCGTGAATAGAACAGAAGAAAGAGAGAGAGGGAGAGAGGAAGAGAGAGGGAGAGGGGGGATTTTTCCGGTTCGTCCTACTACACGCGATGCTGTTAGAAGGGTGCAAACATAACAATTCGATGCATTGGAAATGTTTGCAATAAATATGAATAACGTGACGTTACTAGAAAGAAAAAAAAAGAAAAGAAAGAAAAACATGAAATGTAGAGACAGACAAAAACGACGAGCTAGAAGCAGGTGGCGCATGCGCAGTTCCTCAAAATGACGTCACTCGTAGTAGAGGTCGTTCGGTGTCGAAAGGGGAGGGGTTTATGCCAATCATGGCCCACTCTACAAACTTTAGCGCGATACAAATTAGGGTTAAAGCTAGCACTGCAACTCGGAAGCCCATTTAGGGTTTGTTCTGTACGAGGATCTAGCGGTACCATGCTTGATCTTCCGACTCTTTTTGGGTATCAATTAAACTTGGATCATCAGTACATGCGATAACAACTATGTGAGAAGAATTGTGTCGTAGGCATCCTCTCAAAGAAGGGATAGGTAAAAATAAAAATGATAACGATAATGATAACGAAACTAGTATTAGTACTACTTTATAATTATCTACAAAAATAATAGATAATTACATTAATGATATTTATGATTGTACTACTACTAATGACAATAACAATATATAATATCAAATGAATTACCAATTCTATTAATATGATAAGTATTTTCATACTAGGCATTGTTGATTACCAAAACTACTACTACTACTACTACTACTACTATTACTTCTACTACTTTTACTAGTTTTACTAATGATTTTACTACTAGTTTTACTACTGATTTTACTACTACTAATACTACTACTAATACTTCTACTACTTTTACAACTACTACTACTAATACTTTTACTACTATTACTCCAACTAATATTACTACTAATACTACTACTACTAAACCTACTGCTACTACTACTGATACATATAGTAATAATAAGTATTTCACAAATTTTCGGACGGTTGATGAATTTATTTTAAAAGAAAATTACAATTGCTAGTAAAGATGTGTTTATTGAAAAAAAACTTCACATAATTGGGAAAATAAAGAAACGAAAGATTTTGCGCACAATTTACACATTTAAAAATTACATTTAATTATAAGTCTGTAACGATATTTACAAACAAGGAGTTAGGAAAAAAGCATGTGCTTCTGGATTTCTTATTATATGATGTTTGATTTATGCTTACCACTCAATTAAAAAGTCAATGATAGAATCAAGCTACGTTTTATAATAGTAATAATAATAATAATGGTGATAAAGGTAATATCAACCATTTATAAGGCGGTAGAAACAGATATTACTTATGCGCTTACAAAATTCCAAAATGTGAAGAGAAACAAGAAATACATAGACTTACAAAAATAGGTAAATTTCATTAAATCAAAGAGAGAGAAAGTATGTTGTAAAGGATCGAGGCAACACAGATTAAGTCATTGCTCGTACGTGGGATAGTATAGTCATAGTTATAGTCATAGTAAAGTGGTCCATTAAATTGACTCTCAAACCAAGGGTTCAAATTTCGAATCCCAGCCCGGCACTAAAGTCATTTGGCAAAACATTAATCCACATTTGCCTCTCTCCAGCTACGTGTAAATGGGCACCTGGCAACTAAGTTGATAATAATTGAAAGGCACTTTAAAGAGAACAGCATAAATGCTGATGGGGATTACCTGGGTATTTTTTAATTTGTATTACATTATCATCAAAACATAATCTCATCATATAAAATGTTGATGTACAAAAGAACAAATAATTAGGTTTTTATTTTACACAGGGTAACCGAATACTCTTTTTGTGGGCCCTGCATATATAGTATATAAATATTAGACCATATACATAGCTGATTCTAAAAGTAACTTTGTACCGAATAGTGACCGAAGTGTCACGGTTGTTGCTTCCAAATAATGTTGTGCTTACGAATGGTGTGGTGATCATACCAGCGCCAACCACTGAATTTGCCATTCCTCAGCCCGATGCATGAATTGTTTCGCGGCGAAACCTCATGCGAATGCTAAATTTCTGGGAACTAGTAAACTATACCAGCGTTTTCCAAACTTTTATTAGTCACAGCACCCTTAATAAAAAAAAATATATATAAATGAATTGAAATGAAATACAAAGATATATTTTACACGATCCACGAAACCTTTTGAAATTTACACAAAGAAGGGTGTTACACTAAAAATTCCTCTCATTCATAAAGAAAATTAGATTTGGTTTACGCCGTTTTATTTTTAAGTTTTTACACACAAAAGAACACTGGTGGAAACAGAGCGAAACAGATATACAATCACGTGCAGTAGACTTATATTGATTAAATACTGTAGCTGAAACAAAAACAAGTTTCAGATCTTAGTCTACATTTCTACCAATTGTGATCATTTCAAAATTACTATCTTCAAAACGTCTATCCTGCTCATCAACTGTTCCAATGTCCATCACTCCTTCTTTTTACTACCGTGGAGGGCGCGATGGTGTATGTGCGTGTAGGGGGTGCACGTTGCCCACGTTGCCCCTCTCTCAGTTTCTCTCAGTCTTTAGGTTGATGTATTCAAAAGAACAAATATCCCTGATACATCAAAGCAGAAAACCTATCAGCATAAATTATAGCGCCAAGTGAATATAAAATATAGTGTTATTTCTTTTATTGCAGACTTCTATTAACTTATCAGTATGAATAAATAACTATCTAATATGTTGACTTGGTCGTTCAAGTAAACTCATACATGTGCATTTGTGTTCCTAGGAATATAAAAAAAATTCTTAAGAATTGATAAATTTCAAGATTTCAAGATTTCAAATTTATTCATGTTTCCAACAAAACATTACAAATCAGTTATAAGCATTTAAAACAAATTTTAAAAATACATGTTGGAAACAGAGGGGTGCACTAAAAGCAATGCTTGTACAGGTGTGAACACCTCAAATGAAACTTAGGAATAATGAGTAATTAAGTTAAGTAATCTGTAACTACAAAAGGAACTACAAAATAGGGGAAAGAAAAAGGGAGATGCCAACAGAGACGAGAAAGGAACAAGACAATACTTTACACGACAAAGATAGAAGAACACGGTCGTAATACAAAGAGTAGACAGTGACAAAAAGAAGTGAGAGATCGAGGGTACAGAAAATAATACTAAATGATATGGTCAAAAGAAAATCTACCAACATAATTATAGCGCTATTGATAATGAAAAATACTGTTAAATTCCCTATACGATACCCCACTGTTCTTTTTTTTTTTTTTTTTTTTTTTTTTTTGGGGGGGGTGGTGTTCAGAATCTGGCCGGTTCTTATTTTATCTGTTAAATGTTCCCTATACTTGCTGCCAGCCACCGAAGGTGGAGTGTTTTAGCATATTCGTACGTAATCGAGAGCTTGGTAGAGCTTGAGCTTCCCGTTTATAACCGTTACTGTAACTGATTCAAAGCACAGATATCGGCGTAATAAGAGGAGCAATTTCATATCCGATTCTACATCCACCTGATTATCCATACCTACTAGTAATCTGAGAGAGGGTTGCAAAAGGTGCGACTGGACCCCCTTTTTATTCTATATTTGTGTTTTGTTTTGCCTTAATGTAGGCCTATGCATGACGATGATGTTTAATAAGTCATATTCAGTTTAATACTTGGTTAAACAAAAATACACTGTAGAATTATAATAATACAAGTAAATAATGTAATGCTTGATTTCAAAATTTTGCCTTTCTCCTGGTTTCATCTGAAATACAAATTTTGTTACCCCATCGAGAAAGGCAAAGTTATCGAAATCACTCACAAAATTGTTTACTTGTATTATTTGTGAGTCTATATAGTGTATTTTGTTAGCAGGTAAAATACTTTTGTAAACGGGCTCCGATGCATCGTTTCGAATAAATAAATAAAAGTACAATGTCTCTGATTTGTTCCAGCCTCCGGGCCAGAACCGCTGACAATGGATATCCGACGAATCACGACAGCTCTTTCATGGGTCCTGCTAGTACTCTTTATGGTAAGTTGAAATTTCTAAATGTTTTCTTGATTCAAATTCCCAGCTTGTCTAATGCTCATTTTGCCAACATTCCATATGGTGTAATAATCATTTAATCATGAATAACATTCATCAAATGATTCTTAGACTTTATAGATGGTAGACGAAATGGGCATTATACATACGGGGAATTAGACAAACTAGTTACTGGACTATTAAATGAACAATAAACCAAATGCGAGGTAGATTAATTTGATATTAGACCATATGGGAATTAGACCAAATGATAAATATACGAAATGATTATTAGATCATGTGGATAGTAATGGAACTGGTTGTAGACCATACGGCACCCCACCCCCATTAAATTCCTCAGTCGTGAATACAATGGTATGTCGCAGTAATCGCCATGTATCAAATCTACTCGGAATATGTGAATGGGACTGTGGACGCAAGCTTTCATGGAATTAATCGACCGTCAATTTTTAATTCAAGTTTTAAGCATGTGTATGCTACTATGCTTATCAACTAGGGGACCTACGCCCTTAATTCATAAATGACAGTAATGAGGATTAATGCCCCACAAATGGGCACTAATATAGCACATCGACACGGTTTTGATCTTGAGGCCTCACAGTTACGAGGCCTTTGTTTTGTCACTAAACCATGACTGAACGCAGCGGGGGCTAGGGTAGGGGGCAGTTTCCATAAATGAAAAAACAACAAAGAAAATGCAATAAATGTTCAATAATTTATTGCATTTTACCTGGTTCCAAACATAAACAATCCTCTGTGTGCCCATGCCTTGAGCCATAATGCATGGTCGTCCAAAAATGTCTTCCGAAAATGTCTCAAAACTCTCCTCTTTGACTATGATCAACAACTTCTTTGATAATTTTTATGTAAAGCGCTGTGAAACAACAGTTCGTAAGAGCGCTATAAAATCACTTTATTGTATTGTATGGAAGTTTTCCTCTCAAAGCTATTAGGTTTTATCTCAGAAATGTATTTAAAAACAAAGTCCTCCTTGGCTCATTTGAAGAAAAGTTTGTATTGAAATCCCCGGTGCTGCTCGGAATTATTGCTTTTAAAATTATTTTCTGTATAGGTATCATCATGTACAGCTTCATCTACAAGTGGACTTACGACTACATCTGACCCTTCGCCTACCGTAGGAATGATGACTTCATCCATCGGAGGAATGATGACTTATTCTAACAATTCATCTTCAATGGGAATGATGACTGCATCTGACCCTTCGCCTACCGTAGGAATGATGACTTCTTCTGACAATTCATCTTCAATGGGAATGATGACTGCATCTGACCCTTCGCCTACCGTAGGAATGATGACTTCATCTATCGGAGGAATGATGGCTTCTTCTGACAATTCATCTTCAATGGGAATGATGACTGCATCTGACCCTCCGACTACCGTGGGAATGATGACTTCATCTACCGGGGGAATGATGAATTCTTCTAACAATTCATCTTCAATAGGAATGATGACTGCATCTGACCCTTCGCCTACCGTAGGAATGATGACTTCATCTATCGGAGGAATGATGGCTTCTTCTGACAATTCATCTTCAATGGGAATGATGACTGCATCTGACCCTCCGACTACCGTGGGAATGATGACTTCATCTACCGGGGGAATGATGAATTCTTCTAACAATTCATCTTCAATAGGAATGATGACTGCATCTGACCCTTCGCCTATCGTAGGAATGATGACTTCATCTACCGGAGGAATGATGACTTCTTCTAACAATTCATCTTCAATAGGAATGATGACTGCATCTGACCCTTCGCCTATCGTAGGAATGATGACTTCATCTACCGGAGGAATGATGAATTCTTCTGACAATTCATCTTCAATGGGAATGATGACTGCATCTGACCCTTCGCCTACCGTAGGAATGATGACTTCATCCACCGGAGGAATGATGACTTCTTCTGACAATTCATCTTCAATGGGAATGATGACTGCATCTGACCCTTCGCCTACCGTAGGAATGATGACTTCATCCACCGGAGGAATGATGACTTCTTCTAACAATTCATCTTCAATAGGAATGATGACTGCATCTGACCCTTCGCCTATCGTAGGAATGATGACTTCATCTACCGGAGGAATGATGATTTCTTCTGACAATTCATCTTCAATGGGAATGATGACTGCATCTGACCCTTCGCCTACCGTAGGAACGATGACTTCATCCACCGGAGGAATAATGACTTCTTCTAACAATTCATCTTCAATGGGAATGATGACTGCATCTGACCCTTCGCCTATCGTAGGAATGATGACTTCATCCACCGGAGGAATGATGACTTCTTCTGACAATTCATCTTCAATGGGAATGATGACTGCATCTGACCCTTCGCCTACCGTAGGAATGATGACTTCATCCACCGGAGGAATGATGCCTTTTTCTAACAATTCATCTTCAATAGGAATGATGACTGCATCTGACCCTTCGCCTACCGTAGGAATGATGACTTCATCTACCGGAGGAATGATGACTTCTTCTGACAATTCATCTTCAATGGGAGTGATGACTGCATCTGACCCTTTGCCTACCGTAGGAATGATGACTTCATCCACCGGAGGAATAATGACTTCTTCTAACAATTCATCTTCAATGGGAATGATGACTGCATCTGACCCTTCGCCTACCGTAGGAATGATGACTTCATCTACCGGAGGAATGATGACTTCTTCTGACAATTCATCTTCAATGGGAGTGATGACTGCATCTGACCCTTTGCCTACCGTAGGAATGATGACTTCATCCACCGGAGGAATAATGACTTCTTCTGACAATTCATCTTCAATGGGAATGATGACTGCATCTGACCCTTCGCCTACCGTAGGAATGATGACTTCATCTACCGGAGGAATGATGACTCCTTCTGACAATTCATCTTCAATGGGAATGATGACTGCATCTGACCCTTCGCCTACCGTAGGAATGATGACTTCATCTACCGGAGGAATGATGACTCCTTCTGACAATTCATCTTCAATGGGAATGATGACTGCATCTGACCATTCGCCTACCGTAGGAATGATAACTTCATCTACCGGAGGAATGATGACTCCATCTGACTCTTCATTTACAATGGGAATGATGACTCCTTCTGACCCTTCGCCAACCGTAGGAATGATAACTTCATCTACTGGAGAAATGATGACTTCATCTGACTCTTCATTTACAATGGGAATGATGACTTCTTCTGTCTTGTCATCTACCGGAGGAATGATGACTTTATCTGAATTTTCATCTACACCGGAATTGATGACTTCATCTGACTCTTCATCTACCGCAGGAATGATGACTTTACCCGACTTGTCATCTACCGTAGGTATCATTACTACATCTGAAACGTCATCTTCATTGGAAATGATGACTGCGTCTGACACGTCATTTTCAATGGGAATGATGTCTCAATCTGACTTATCTTCTACCGTAGGAATGATGTCTTCATCTCAAACATCATCTTTAATGGGAATGATGACTTCATCTGACTTATCTTTTACCGTAGGAATGATGTCTTCATCTGAAACGTCATCTTCAATGGGAATGATGACTTCATCTGACTTATCTTCTACTGTAGGAATGATGTCTTCATCTAAAAAGTCATCTTCAATGGGAATGATGACTTCATCTGACGTATCTTCTACCGTAGAAATGATATCTTCATCTGAAACGTCACCTTCAATGGCGATGATGACGTCATCTGACTTATCTTCTACCGTAGAAATGAGGACTTCATCTGACTTATCTTCTACCGTAGGAATGACGTCTTCATCTGAAACATCATCTTCAATGGGAATGATGACTTCATCTGACTTATCTTTTACCGTAGAATCGATGGCTACATCTGAAACGTCATCTTCAATGATAATGATGACTTCAACTGACTTATCTTCTACTGCAGGAATGATGTCTTCATCTGAAAAGTCATCTTCAATGGGAATGATGACTTCATCTGACGAATCTTCTACCGTAGAATCGATGACTTCATCTGAAACGTCATCTTCAATGATAATGATGACTTCAACTGACTTATCTTCTACTGTAGGAATGATGTCTTCATCTGAAACGTCATCTTCAATGGGAATGACGACTATATCTGACATATCTTCTACCGTAGAAATGATATCTTCATCTGAAACGTCACCTTCAATGGCGATGATGACTTCATCCGACTTATCTTCTACCGCAGGGATGTGTTTATCGGCAACGTCACATTTAGAAGGAACGATGTCTTCATCTCAAACGACATCTACAATGGGAATAGTGACTTCATCTGACGTATCTTCTACCGCAGGGATGATGTGTTTATCGGAAACGTCACATTTAGAAGGAATGATGTCTTCATCTGATACGTCACTTTCAATGGCGATGATGTCTTCATCTGACTTATCTTCTACCGCAGGAATGATGTCTTCATCTCAAACGTCACCTTCAATGGCGATGATGACTTCATCTGACTTATCTTCCACCGTAGGAATGATGACTTCATCTGACTTATCTTCCACCGTAGGAATGATGTCTTCATCTGACTTATCTTCCACCGTAGGAATGATGTCTTCATCTGACTTATCTTCCACAGAAGGAATGATGACTTCATCTGACTTATCTTCTACCGTAGAATCGATGTATTCATCTGACTTATCTTCTACCGTAGGAATGATGGCTTCATCTGAAACGTCACCCTCAATGGCGATGATGACTTCATCTTACGTATCTTCTACCGTGGGAATGATGTCTTCATCTCAAACGTCATCTTCAATGGAAATGATGACTTCATCTGACTTATCTTCTACTGTAGGAATGATGTCTTCATCTCAGACGTCATCTTCAATGGGAATGATTACTTCATCTGACGTATCTTCTACCGTAGGAATGATGTCTTCATCTGAAATGTCATCATCAATGGGAATGATGACTTCATCTGACGTATCTTCTACCGTAACAATGATATCTTCATCTGAAACGTCACCTTCAATGGCGATGATGACGTCATCTGACTTATCTTCTACCGTAGAAATGAGGACTTCATCTGACTTATCTTCTACCGTAGGAATGACGTCTTCATCTGAAACATCATCTTCAATGGGAATGATGACTTCATCTGACTTATCTTTTACCGTAGAATCGATGGCTACATCTGAAACGTCATCTTCAATGATAATGATGACTTCAACTGACTTATCTTCTACTGCAGGAATGATGTCTTCATCTGAAAAGTCATCTTCAATGGGAATGATGACTTCATCTGACGAATCTTCTACCGTAGAATCGATGACTTCATCTGAAACGTCATCTTCAATGATAATGATGACTTCAACTGACTTATCTTCTACTGTAGGAATGATGTCTTCATCTGAAACGTCATCTTCAATGGGAATGACGACTATATCTGACATATCTTCTACCGTAGAAATGATATCTTCATCTGAAACGTCACCTTCAATGGCGATGATGACTTCATCTGACGTATCTTCTACCGTAGGAATGGCGTCTTCGTCTCAAACGACATCTTTAATGGGAATGATGACTTCATCTGACGCATCTTCTACCGTAGGAATGATGACTTCATCTGAAACGTCACCTTCAATGGAAATGATGACTTCATCTGACTTATCTTCCACCGTAGGAATGATGACTTCATCTGACTTATCTTCCACCGTAGGAATGATGTCTTTATCTGACTTATCTTCCACCGTAGGAATGATGTCTTCATCTGAAACGCCATCTTCAACGATAATGATGACTTCATCTGACTTATCTTCTACCGAAGGAATGACGTCTTCATCTGAAACGTTACCTTCAATGGGAATGATGACTTCATCTGACGTATCTTCTGCCGTGGAATCGATGACTCCATCCGAAACGCCATCTTCAATGATAATGATGACTTCATCTGACTTATCTTCTACCGTAGGAATGATGTCTTCATCTCAAACGTCACCTTCAATGGCGATAATGACTTCATCTGACTTATCTTCTGCCGTAGAATCGATGACTTCATCTGAAACGTCACCTTCAATGACGATGATGACTTCATCCGACTTATCTTCTACCGTAGGAATGACGTCTTCATCTGAAACGTCACCTTCAATGGGAATGATGACTTCATCTGACGTATATTCTGCCGTAGAATCGATGACTTCATCCGAAACGCCATCTTCAATGATAATGATGACTTCATCTGACTTATCTTCTACCGTAGACATGATGTCTTCATCTGAAACGTCACCTTCAATGGCGATGATGTCTTCATCTGACTTATTTTCTACCGTAGGAATGATGTCTTTATTTGACTCTTCATCTTCTATGGGAATGATCTCCCCATCTCCCTCTGCAACTACAGCGGGAATGATGACTTCATCTGACTTATCGTCTACCGTTGGAATGATTTTATCCTCTTCCTCATCTATAGCGGAAACGTTTCCTTCGTCTCCTTCTTTATCTACCGGAGGAATAGTTACTATGTCATCGTCTACACCTACAATGGAAAGTACGACCCCGACGCCCACGGTTCCAACAACTCCATCAACTCCAACCACTCCTCCACCAGAACTCTATTTCCCATATATAGATTCTACCCAGCAAACAACTTTCCAGACACCGCTTGATTTCATGACTGTGGAAATAGTAACTGGAATACCTATAGGCGAGAATTCATTGTACTTCTTCGTGACGGTAAGCTCATTCTCCTATGCCTTTTTAATCAAGCCACGTTCAAATATGAAACAATATGTGGTGACGCATGTAAAGCGTGATCCGATCTTAAAAATTATGTAAAGTCTGACACCTTCTTGACCAGTGTTGTCATTCCTTTACAGGCTAAACGTATACAAACTTTAAACAATTATAATATTTGTTTATTTGTTTTAATGCGGCAATTTCTTTTGCACGGGTTAACCTCACCATATCTGATGGAGTCTTTACTTGGTAACGTAAATACGTTATGTTGATCGCTGTGTTTGCACATATAATAGGATTCGAAAAAGAAATATTTAACAAAGCTATTATCTGAGTGAATATAAGATGTCATGAAATTGTCATTGATCATAATCACGATATCCAAGGTTTCATCTTGTCTATCAAAAAGAGATTTAATATTTATGGCATTTGTGCATGTACTTGCATTGTTTAGGCAACAATTAAAGTAATTTCGGGGTCGTTGATGATAATGATTAGAATGAATAAAGTATCTCATGAATAGAATAATATTGACTAATATTGGAAATGGAACACTAATGCATTCCTATCCTTTGACTTTAAGCATAAATTGTCTCGAAATAGATACTTCCTTGAAATTATACCTCCGGTTTTGTAGTTCTCTTTTTTTCTTGTATTCGCTGGTTGTTTTCAAAGTTAAGGTATAACTCAGAATCAATGCTGAACTGGAGTGATTATTAAGGATATAGACAGCTCGGAGAGCTCATGTATCAACAAATTATCCCAAATTATCCACATATTATGTTAGATATTGAGAAGTCGAGCTTCGTGTATTTTAGAGTAATCACTGCCAAAGTTATAAAGGGGCTTGATGAAGTACCTCGGTGCATAATTGAAAGCCTAAATATTGCGCTTTATTAATTTAGCTTCCCTTTATATTGTCCGATTTCTGTTTTCTGTTCATTTTTGTGTTCCACTCAAATGAGTGCAAGACGTGAAGCTTCAGTATGTAATGTATTTGCTGCTGTATTCGATTTTGTAGAACCGACTATCTCTTTTATTTTCGACTTCTTTCCTTTTGACAATTTCAGGCCACAACAACAGGAGTTATCCAGTTTTCTAAGCAACGTCCTACAAGAACGATGCTCAATCAATTCACAAATCCTTCCAGATTCACGATAAACGATCTATCATCAGATCCTGCTGTTGCCGTGTTTGGGGCACCTGTTGACGCTGATATCGGCAGCCCTAGTATATATCATGAGGTATGTATGCGGCACGAGTATATATCATGAGGTATGTATGCAGCACGAGTATATATCATGAGGTATGTATGCAGCACGAGTATATATCATGAGGTATGTATGAAGCACGAGTATAATGAGGTATGTATGCAGCACGAGCAAATATCATGAGGTATGTATGCAGCACGAGTATATATCATGAGGTATCTATGCAGCACGAGTATATATCATGAGGTATCTATGCAGCACGAGTATATATCATGAGGTATGTATGAAGCACGAGTATATATCATGAGGTATATATGAAGCACGAGTATATATCATGAGGTATCTATGCAGCACGAGTATATATCATGAGGTATGTATGCAGCACGAGTATATATCATGAGGTATGTATGAAGCACGAGTATATATCATGAGGTATGTATGCAGCACGAGTATATATCATGAGGTATGTATGAAGCACGAGTATAAATCATGAGGTATCTATGCAGCACGAGTATATATCATGAGGTATGTATGAAGCACGAGTATATATCATGAGGTATGTATGAAGCACGAGTATATATCATGAGGTATATATGAAGCACGAGTATATATCATGAGGTATCTATGCAGCACGAGTATATATCATGAGGTATGTATGCAGCACGAGTATATATCATGAGGTATCTATGCAGCACGAGTATATATCATGAGGTATGTATGAAGCACGAGTATATATCATGAGGTATCTATGCAGCACGAGTATATATCATGAGGTATCTATGAAGCACGAGTACATATGCCCGGGTATGTATGCAGCTCGAGTATAAACATGTATCATAAGGAATGTATGCAGCCCGATTATATATCATCAGTTATCTATTATGAGGTAACTCTTTGTGCCGCACAAATAATCTCTCTTCAACACAGATATCATGGGATGGTCATACCAAAAGGCGTCTAGATTTTTGTTACTGTCGTCATGGAATTGCAAAGCCATTACATTATGCAAAATTTCACGTGTGGCAAACAAGCAGCTATGTAGATGAGGCGCAAAAAGCACACCTTGCGACCCCTTTTTGAACACTTTATGTGCCAGTGATTTTTTTCATTTCGAAATTTTACTAAAACATCAACAATGCTTATTCTCAAACAGCTGCACATTACTGATTATTACAAAATGTTGAGTACAAACAAAAATGGTAATGATACCTACAATGCCAAAATTATTTAATTTATGTATGACATTATTGAAACAAAATTGAGATGAATTTTCATATGTTCTTCACGTTTCGGTTCCTATAGCTAGTTCTGATTTTTTAATATCAAGTAAATTACAGATTGTGTACGAAACCTAAACATTACTGAGGTAGCATATACATTATTTAATATTTAGAAAACTTGTTTATGAACATTTATTGGCATAAATTATACCTATTTCCAGGTGGAGCATGCAACGTGTGATTTAAAAAAATCCTAGTCTGTTTGCCATGAGTCTTACATCCTTCAATTTATCAAAACAATCATGTTTTTCAAGGTGTTCGAAAGCAGCACCGATGCAGGATTTTTCTCAGCCCTGAGGAACAGACTAAGAACATTAGAGGGAAACCCATGGGGCGCGGATAACAATGAAGTCATTGATACGCTTAGCACTGCTGTGATGTTTACCTGGAAGGACTTTCAACCTCCCGGTTCAACTCCTGGGGAAGAGGTGAGATAATTCGATCATACGTCAAACTTTATGTTACAAATTCCACGCAAAGTCCATACAAAGGTTATCAAAAGTTCACACAAGTTCCTTTTTTTTTAACAGAAACAACCTTTTATCTTACACATGTCACATCTTTGCTATTGCGTCAAATACGTTTAAATTGATGTTAATATTTATTGATTCAATGACCTATCTGTAAACTTATACCCCCCCCCCCCTTTCTCTCTCTCTCTCCCCCTGTTTCTATTGATCTGGCTTATTATTTTCAATATACATTTACTCGATATTGCAGATGGCGACGTACCAGGCAATAGTATTTACTAACGGAGCAAGAACAGGCGTAATGATGGTCTATGAGCAAGGTAGTTTCAGCTGGAATCCCCAATCCAAGGCGATTCCAGTTAGGATCGGTTACAACTCTAGGTATACATGGGTGAACCGGTTACTAGAATCCGATCTTAACGGAAGCTACAAACCAGACCAGTCTATTGGATCACAATCGGGGACTCAGGTATATACAGTAATTATATGATATTGAATGGCCTTCAGTCGGTCCAGGGTATATCCAATATACTGATCCAGCATAATGCCTTCCAGCTGAGTGTGATGGTCTGAATATTCATTTGCGAGCAAGCGAGCAAAAATAATAAGAATTGTAAGATCGCAGTGCGAAAAACGACTTCTTATTAAGAGAAGAACAAAATCATGTTGGTTTTTAAGCACAATTTAAGTCGCTATTATTTAGGGGGCATGTTATGGAGAAGGGAAAAGGGAAAATTTATCAGAATGGGACAAAAGGGACACGTTACAGTAAAAAAAAAAAAAAAAAAAAAAAGGCAATTATAAAAAGTGAAAATGTGGCAATTCTCAGAATGAGGTCAATTGTGAGAATGGTACAGGGTTATTTGTCAAAGGAAAAGGGGCACTTATCAGACTTTTATAAAGGCATTGATCATTAACGAAAAGGGGCATTTATGAGAAGGGGAAGAGGCTCTTACTAAAAATGAAAAGGGGTACCTATCCGATTTTAATAGGGGCATTTATCAAGATGAGAATGGGAGGGGGCTATCATTTAAAAAGAAAATGGGCACGTGTCAAAGGAAAAGTGGTACATATCACATTTTAATAGGGGCATTTAGCAGAGGTGTGACCTATACGAGCCTGTATACATATCCAAATTATTTCTCTTTTGTAATTGCAGGGAATACTGGTTTACAGACTCGACAACAACCCAAGCACGTTCGTTAACTCAGCACTGTTTTGCTCTAACTGGTACACGGAAGACAAAGCCACCCTGAGGCCATCGTTGGAATTACGACTTGTATCTACACCTCCATGTCCGTGTTCTCGTTGGCAGGCCGCATTTGATCGTAGATATGGTTTCTGCAGATATTTGTTTGACCAATCAGAGCTGTCTGTGCAGAATAGTATTTTCTTTGGTAAGTTTGCACACATTCTCCAGTATACTGTTCAATTGCTTTCAAAGGCGCAGTTTGACTTCTCCCTGTGTCACTCGCACACAGCATTTTGAAACCGGCGTACTAAGGCTGTGTAAAACTACACAGATACATCGCTAACGAATACAATGTTTTCAATAGAAATTTGCATCGGCTAGGTTTAGCCTTCTTTTTTTTCTTCAATCGAGGTACCAGGCATCATTATTGTTATTTTATTTTTTTTAAATTACTGATTACATTATTATTATTATTGTTATAGGTTTTCCCGCCCAACTTCGTAAACTTCGTAAACTTAGCATCCGAATTAAAGTTACGTTCATTCAAGTTCGTGCGAAATGTAATGACTATGTAGATCAACATTGAAAAAGCTAATTGCGTCATTCAATTTGATTTAGTAGCATGCGATTTCATACTCTTCTCACGGAGACGTGCAAAACGAGCATTCAATTTAGAAAAGCGTGCAAAGAGCATTCTAATTCGCGCCGGACAGACGGTGGTATGTCTTCGTGCATTCAATTTCGTGATTAGGCATACATATGTATACTGTTCAATTGCTTTCAAAGGCGCAGTTTGACTTCTCCCTGTGTCACTCGCACACAGCATTTTGAAACCGGCGTACTAAGGCTGTGTAAAACTACACAGATACATCGCTAACGAATACAATGTTTTCAATAGAAATTTGCATCGGCTAGGTTTAGCCTTCTTTTTTTTTTCAATCGAGATACCAGGCATCATTATTGTTATTTTTTTTTTTTTTAAATTACTGATTACATTATTATTATTATTGTTATAGGTTTTCCCGCCCAACTTCGTAAACTTCGTAAACTTAGCATCCGAATTAAAGTTACGTTCATTCAAGTTCGTGCGAAATGTAATGACTATGTAGATCAACATTGAAAAAGCTAATTGCGTCATTCAATTTGATTTAGTAGCATGCGATTTCATACTCTTCTCACGGAGACGTGCAAAACGAGCATTCAATTTAGAAAAGCGTGCAAAGAGCATTCTAATTCGCGCCGGACAGACGGTGGTATGTCTTCGTGCATTCAATTTCGTGATTAGGCATACATATGTATACTGTTCAATTGCTTTCAAAGGCGCAGTTTGACTTCTCCCTGTGTCACTCGCACACAGCATTTTGAAACCGGCGTACTAAGGCTGTGTAAAACTACACAGATACATCGCTAACGAATACAATGTTTTCAATAGAAATTTGCATCGGCTAGGTTTAGCCTTCTTTTTTTTTTCAATCGAGATACCAGGCATCATTATTGTTATTTTTTTTTTTTTTAAATTACTGATTACATTATTATTATTATTGTTATAGGTTTTCCCGCCCAACTTCGTAAACTTCGTAAACTTAGCATCCGAATTAAAGTTACGTTCATTCAAGTTCGTGCGAAATGTAATGACTATGTAGATCAACATTGAAAAAGCTAATTGCGTCATTCAATTTGATTTAGTAGCATGCGATTTCATACTCTTCTCACGGAGACGTGCAAAACGAGCATTCAATTTAGAAAAGCGTGCAAAGAGCATTCTAATTCGCGCCGGACAGACGGTGGTATGTCTTCGTGCATTCAATTTCGTGATTAGGCATACATATGTTACAATTGTGCATTGCTTTTCATTTGATGTTAATTTGTCACTTAATATACTGTTCGAATTATTTTATGCAAAGTTTACTCGGAGGAATGACATGCGTATTCTTTCCGTCATTACACAGGTAACTGTCCCCAGAGAAGGTGCACAATTTGTGACTTCTCTTCTAAACACAAGATATATATAAACAGATCTTTCACAGAGATGATGGAAACAGAATACAATAATGAATAAAGAAAAGTATGAAAAGAAAAGAAAAGAAAAGAAAAGAAAAGAAAAGAAACAAAGATCACCTACTCAATCAAAATTGATCAAAACAAACCATCTTTAAAATAACCCCTAAGGCATTTATAATGAAAAATATGAAGATATAAAAAAAGAGATGTTTCAACAAAAATAAAGAATGTCGAAAGAAAGAGAAAACATTAACTGTAATATAAATATATCAGACAAATGAGAAGATTGTATAATGTGAAATCATGTCAGAAAAGATCACAGAGAAAAAGAATAACATGAAATACTGAATATCCGAATGGACATCGAACCTCATACTATGATTATGAGGTCTAGTTTTAATTTGAATGACCCGATTGCGTAAGAGGTTGCCTATAGACGAACATGAAACCACAATTCGCCATAGAATTCATCTCTCACTCAACATTGGCGAAATTGAATGACCCTTTAATACGCATTTCCAAATTGACTGAACCAAGCTTTAATTTGAATGTGCATGTTTAGAAAATTCGGTGACTCGAAACGAAATTGAATGCAACAAGTTTAAAAATGAAACAGGGGAGCAATGAGTGGAGACAAATTGCTCGAACATGAATGCACGTTAAAGAAATTGATTGTTGCTTATACGAAATTGGCCGGGAAAACCTATATTAAAGGCCAAAGTTTTGGTATGGGGTCATAAATTTGGTTCAAATGAAAATATTTGAAGCATATGCGATCCTACAATATTCAGTGATCGTTGTCGCGGTTGAAATCGAGTCTAAAGTTATGAATTTGTAAATAATAAACTCTCTATGTTGTTTAGCTCTCTCTCAAGGTCATGATATTAATTAAGCTATAGAACAATGTTTCTTCACTTAAATCGACCGATTAGCTACTTCCGTTTGGAAATTATATATCACATCTACATAATCTTAGATTTTCATGGTCGCAGCTACCATTGTACGGCCGTAGGCGCTATTTGAAATTTATCAAAATTTCCCGGGAGCACCGGTAATTTGTTATATTCAATTTTTCTCAAAAGCAGAAATGTTTTAGGGGCTAATTTTTCTAATGCTTATAATACATCCACAGGGGCATCCAAATAAATCAAAATCTGTGAAGAAACACTATCCGACCAATTTTCAAAACTTTCCAAAACTTGGTATTACCTTTAATATAATTATATTTGTAACTCGTCATCATTGATTTAAATAGTATCACTATAACATTATAATGTTATTATTATAATTTTTAATGTAAGTATTATATCATTATCATTATTATTATTATTAATCATTGTTTTTTAAATTATCATTATTATCATCGCATGATCTGAACTACACTTTATCTTCATCAAGGTTTCCTCTTTCCATACTGCCAACAACACCGATGGCTGTTTTTCGGGGGTGGCTACAGGTGTACGTACTTTTTTGGGCTTCTACCTGGCTACGTAATCGACTTATGGTGGAGTTCTCATTATGAGGCGTATACCTTCTCCTTTCAACAGTGGCTTGGTAAGGAGGAATCACACAGTTGTAGTTTACTATATATTTGTTATAATTGCCTTGAGGCGGTATCAATATATATATATATATTAAGGACGAAAGCGTAAATTCACTTTACATGTTGTAGCTCAGTGAATATTCGTAGACCGTAGATGTCGATTCATTCATTTACAGCTTATCAAAAAATTACAAGACAATTTTATTTTTTTTCATGTACAGTAAACAAAAAATATATGTATATATATATTAGTGACACCTTCATATCTGGACCATCCTTGCTCATGATATTTAAGTGGTGATAGTTGCTAAAGGAATTAGAAGAATAGTTACTATTCATATTGCTTCTACCGCTACTACTATTAATGATACTACGACTACTACTACTACTACGCCTACGACTATTACTACTACTTTACTGCTGCTGCTACTACTACTACTACTAGCTAGCTACTATGACTACTACTGGTACTACGTTACTCTACTACTGCTACATATACTACTACTACTACTACTATAATTACTACTAGCTAATACGACTACTACTCGTACTACTCTACTACTCCTACATCTACTACTCCTAATACACTGTACTACTACTCTGCAACCGCTGCTCCTACTCTGCAACTGCTGCTCCTACTACTACTACTACTATTCTACTACTGCTACCACTACTAATATTGCTTCTGCTACTAATACTAGTTGGTTTGGCTCCATAACGTCAGAGCCATGTAAATATGTTATTGCACGACCATATTGCATTTGATGCAGGGATTTTTTGTATCCTTAAAACCCTACATTGTTTACACATTGATAGCTGGGTTCAAGAATGAGGCAAAGTTTCTACCCATGTATAATGTTTTCATAGACTTTATCTATTATTAGAACAATGTAGCAACAGAAAAGTAAATGTTTTTGTTGCCAATTTGTTGAACAACAGTGTTGAAAGGAATAAGCAATTCTGATCAAGATTTAACTTTTTTGTTCATACAGCAAATGATGTGCTCCCAAGGTATCACTGCTGCCAGGTAGCTGACGGAGATTTCTGTGATATGTACGAGGAAAGACGCCCTCCTTCGACATGCTCACGATATAGACCTCCGCGAATTGGTAAGCTCGTTTTATTTTGTTTCAAAATGCCTTATGTTCAAAATAATTATTAGTATTGAAGCAAGCTTCATGGTGAGCAAAATTGCTAAAATGCAGGAAAATAGGCGTATCATTGTCGTTTTTATGCATTTATGTGTGTTATAATAAACAAGCGATGCACAAAACTCTTCAATGTTAAAAGCTACAAAACGGCCATGAAACAGAAGATTTTTTCGCAGCAAAACAGCGATTCTAAATCATGAAATGCCACAGTAGCCATAAATGGCGAAAATATAGCGAGAAAACAGCTCTAAAAATAGGCAAAATACCGAGTGGGTAGAACAACAGAATCCTGATTTTAGCTCACTTTCTTTGTGATTTACATATCTGAAAGCATGCAAGCCATCTTGTCAAATAATGGTAGGCATTAATCAGGAAGTCTCGGCATTATGAAATCTTGAGGATAATTCAATGGTTCAATAATTCAATAATATAAGGAATTGAGAACTTCGTTGTAAAGCAAACGATGCATGTTCTTATTCTTTCAATGCAGGATCTATACGCTCACGTAAATTGTGTCTATGAACTTCCCATACGAAGCCGCATAACCAGCCCCAACTTAAGTGCGGATAGATAGTTTATAGACATTACTTAATAAACTCATTGGTATACATCATTTGTATACTATTAGTTATATCATTGTGCACGAGATGTCACATGCCTGATGTAGGACCACGTCAGCAACGGCCGCGGTTGTGACGCGCCTTGAACATGATGAGAGATCGTAGAAGATCTCAACGAAGTGACAGTCGCTATTGACTGTGAATACATCGAATGTGTAATGAATATCAATGATAATTATAGTGATGATGATTATGATTATGATGATTACAATTATTTTTTTATAAGAATTATTGCAAGATTGCTTCTATCCTTGTCATATGTACAGCATGGTTCTGGGGCGACCCCCACATCAATACATTGGATGGAAGAATGTATACTTTCAATGGTCTTGGGGAGTACACTATGTTGGAGTACAACAATAACGATACATTCGTTCTACAGGCCAGGACTGGCAGAGCCTTCAACAATAGCGAGCCCGTCGAAACGGGAACTGTTTTTACCGGTTTCGCTGCTACGCAGGGCATCACAGTGGTAAATCTCGGTTAACACTTGTTCAGAGATGGAGCGGTATAAATTGCGTTGATTTTTCGTTCTTTCTTTCTTGTATGATTACGTAAAGATCAGAGTTGCACGTAAGCTTCATTTTTGTGTATCGTGAAACACAGAGCTTGAGTGAGTACACGTAGGACCTTTGGTGCACCCAGATGCCATTCATTATAACTTTCAGACAAAACGCTGCGGGTTCCTGTGTCATATCTGATCAAGCTTTTAAGGTTAAACCTGTATATAAAGACTGCTAGACAGAAGCAACCAAAAATAGTCTTTAAGACAGATGATCCTTATCGACAGGTTTCTTCAGTATGTTTTTCAAAGAAAAAACAGTGGAACCTTGATAATTATACAGAAACTAGATCAAGGGAGACAATAATTGCAGTCTATGTAGACATGACTGGTCTTTATTAACAGGTTCTAATACTATGTATTTGAAACAGAAATCAGTGGAAACTTTATTTATAGATCGAGAAACGGAGAAAATGAATTCTCGCAGTCAACAATAACTTTATCTACAGACCGTTACGGGGAAACAACGAATTCTCGCTATCGCAAATCATCAACAAATAAATATATACTTCCAAATGTTCGGATGTACGTAGACTCTTGTTCGTGATTTCAATCCACTTCTAGGACTTATGCATTGGTCACATTTGCTCTACGGCTAGGATACGGCAGCCGTGAGCCCCCAAAATCGAGAGGTACTTGCGGCGGCCGCAGCGATTTTGCGTTGGCCACAGGGTCACCCTATGGCGTACTTTACAGGCCGTACGGGTCGCCGTAGGATTAAAACGCGGAGTTAAAACTGTTTTCATATCTAGGTTCGCCATAGTGATTTGACACCCCGTAGCCATGCCGTAGAACGATTTCACGGCGACCGTACGTCGGGCGTACGGTAACCTTGCGTTTTATTTACTCCGGGGTCGAAGCAGTAGCATTGATCTGGAGGCACGGTCGCCGTATGGTCCCCCTTCGGCCACCTTGCGGCTACATTGCGTCTGCCTTAGTATTTGTCAAAACGCTACGGCCGATGCAGGGACGCCCTAAGGCGATCATGTGTCATCACTTCAAAGTCCGTACGCAATAGCAGATTTTCTGTATCCACAAGTACAAAATACACCGTGCGGCTATACCCTAACATATGTGACCGCTACCGTATGTGACAGTGGGAATGCTGCGGTGGTCCTATAATTGCTATTGACCAAAGATATTTTAGACCGCGCGGCCACCGCGGCAAATGTTACCTAGGTATTACGTACTTCTGGTGTACGGTAGCGCGTGCGCAGTTCACGTAACATTTATATGCATTATACGTAAGTACGTGTCGAATAGCTGACCAAGGTTGCTTAATTTTAGTGACGGTAGCAACGGAAAACAAGAGAAAAATACTTTAAATCGTATCGACGACTAGTTTAAACTAAACAATGGAAGGTAATTCTTATAACTTCCAGAAAATGACAAGCTTAACTCAAGAATACCCGACCAAAACGTAGGCAAATGAACCATATATTGTACTCCCGTCTGTTAGTATTTTAGACGGATTTTTTTCACTTGCCAATGAACACAATCAAATCAATTTGAAGTAATTTTTGTCCTGCTTTTACTTGCTCTTGACCATCAAACAGTTAAATATCTAGTTGTTGTTATAAAAGCGATATTTCTATACGTTTTTGGTAATAATTAATTTCTAAAATCGCTTGAAAATTGTAATAAATAATTGTCTTAACTATCGGAAAATAAAGTACACACTTCATTTTCTATTTTGTATTAGTATTTATTCCATTTTGTGTGTAATACGTGTTGCCATGCTGACTGTGTTCTTTTCTATGTTTACAAAAACAGGTGGAGTTTTCCCTGAATGACAACAGAACTGACATGAGAATCCTTATTAACAGAACTGAAGAGATAACTGACTTGACCGAGTTAGAAGATGGTATAATCTTACATCTTTTTAAAAAACACATAAGGCTTGTTCAGGGGAGAGAGGTGCAAAATCAATATGTATAACAGAATGATTGATGGATGGTTTTACCTACCATTCCAAAGGCGTGGGGGATCATAATTATTATCAATATTGTCGTTTTTATTTTAGCCGAGTCTTTTATAATGCATGTTTAAGCTCTTCAATCCTTCCTCGCTTACGTAAATTACTAATGGATTCATTATTGGAGTTACATAATAATAATAATATAATAATATTTAGGGTCCACTCCAAATTTGATTAAACCGAAACGGAAATTCGTTTTGCCCTATTGATCGTGAGCCCGGCAGCCACTGACCAGCGCCAGATCGACGTTGCTCTATCCCTTTTTATTGTTGAACGCCAAACAAGGTAGCAACAACTCTCATAATTTTGGTATGACGCGGCCGGGGTTCGAACCCACGACCTCCCCGTTGTGAGGCGGACGCTCTACTGAATGAGCCAACACACCGGTGTACACATTACTATTATCATTATTATTTCAAATAGTAGTAGTAGTAGTGAAAAGAATTAGCAGCAGCAGCAGTAGCAGAAGTAGTATGAGTAGTAGTAGTAGTATTACTATGACTAATAGTACTTATATTGTTAGTAATATTATCATTGTTATTATTATTGTAAGTAGTAGTAGTAGTCTTTTTTTTACTGAATGATAATCAAAACAAATATTTTGGACTTAAGTAGCGCTTAATAACTCTAGGATGTCTCAGGTACTGTCCATATTCCTTCTTATTATAATGATTAAATATGTTTTCATTATTTTCCCTTCCTCTTTCTCTCCGTCGTGACAAAGACGGCTTTGCCTCCGCAGATTCTTCATTTTCATTAACGCGTGAGAATGGAACTACTGTGGACGAAATCAAGGTCAATGCTTACTTTCAGGTTGGTGACACGCCCGCTACGTCTTTCACCGTAACCTTTTCTAACGGGATTCTTCTCGTGACCATCGAAGCACCGCCGGAATACGATGAAGATGGACCTGGCAGAGGTCTTTTAGGTTAGTAGTCAATTTATATACTGTGGTAAGTAAAGCTAACACAGAGCTGTCACTAAACCATATTGAATTAAGTGTAGAAGGAAGTACAATTTGCCGACAAGCATAAAACAGTCAGCTGAAAATTATGAAAATTAAAGTAAAACATCACGGTTTTCTAATTGTAAAATATGTCGACATCCTATACAATTGTTGAATTTTTGCCGACAGAAATATTATAATATACGTATCGCGCCCGGTCATGTGATAGATTTGGGAAAAAACTGTTCACAAATTTCAATGAACAGGTGATGCATTTGGCTATTCAAGCTGCCTAATATGTCTTGCCTTCATGTTTGTATAACTCTATTTAATGCGCGATCCCAAAGCATTGTTGCACATAGCATTTTTAAGTGTTACATCCGCCATGTGAGAATGATGTCCATCCTTATTGTACTAGGCATTTAGGGGACACTCAATAATAAACTCATCCCCTCGCAACGCATTCTAAACAGGTGAGTGAAATAATTAAAAAAGGGGGCACTTCAAAAAGACGAAAGCATTACGTTTTATTAAATATTAAGAATATCGTCAATATCGTTTCATTACTCCAGGTAATTTGAATGGCGATAGTTCAGATGATTTCCTGCTCCGAGACGGCACCACTCTTGAGGATTCGCTAGCTACAAACCTCACGGACAAGGAGATATTTGACTTCGGACAGTCATGTAAGTTTAACTTCTTTACTGTGTTAAGATTGACAATTCTCAGACTGAAGCCTAGTGCAAACATGGAGTGGTTAAACGCAGGAATTTTTTTAAAGGGGCTGTAGCATGAGAAATACTGGTTGACGCCATCTTCGTCTTCTTTTGGACAACTGCACGTAACGGAATGGACTTGATTAACTGGGTCAGCGCGCTAGCGTTCGCGAAACAGTCCGAAGTTCTCCTCACGCTTCGGTTCCGCATATATGTTGCACATACGTGAATACGTAGGCCTACTGCGGTCGCGTCGTCCGAAGTCGTATTTTACCCGATTTATCCCGAGTGGGCCTCGGGTAGGACGCATAGTCTCGTCGTGCTACAGCGCCTTTAACATCTACAATTGGCAAAAGCGCGACAAATGTCCTTCACGTTTCACTCGAATAGGTCTGTGTCATATTAAAGATACTGTAATGTGAAGCATTTTCATAAAGGGGTACGTTAAATAGAGCCAAATAAAATTGTAGATTTCTAATATAATAGTAACGTTGGTAAATTAGACATAATAAAATAATCTTTTTTTATGTAGTACAAAAGAAAATTTACATTTGTTTAATGCATGCTATATTGCTTTGATTTGTTTAAACAAAAGTCATTAGTGAGGTACTTACTACTAGCAAATTTATTGTTATGATTACCACTTCTGAAACTGTTCTCAAAAGGTTGGTTTTACCACTGATTTTAAATTGCCTTCATTATTCCTTGTACTAGTAAGCAGAAACTCCACGGTGAATAAACGAGGAAATTATTCAAATAAACGAGGATTAATTCCTAGTGTCATGACCACATTTTTCTCAATTTATTATATGATTTTATACCTGTTGTCAAATTATCCTCATGAGTCCTACTACAATTGATCCATGATCCCCTCTTAAACTATTGCCAAAATAGCCCTGTATAACCTTATCCCAAATCGCCTTATTTCTTCATGGCAAACTCCAGGGCAAGCCAGCGAGTCCGAGTCCCTGTTCGAGTACGGCGAGAGGAACTGGACCTACTACAACCCGGCAAACTACACACCGATTTTCCTGAGTGATCTTCTGGCTCAAGACCCCGAGCGGACAGCTGCTGCATTGGAGGCATGCGGTGACGATGAAATGTGCTTGTTTGACTACCTTGCCGTAAGCCCAGAACTGGGAGCTATGACAATGGATGCCGGGAATACATTTGATGACAACCTTGCCAACCTAGGTATTGATTTATGCTTTGCCACCCTTTTCGTCTTGTTCGCATAATTTGCCGCGGTAAACCGCAGTGCCTTAAACCCGGGAAGGTTTTATTTTTGTGAACTAAATAATGAATGTCAAGTGGGAATAAATACAAATTTGTAGATTCACAAAACAACGAAACAAACGTCCTACGCGTACTCATCTGTGTGTCGTACGAAGAAACGCTAATAGGGACTTTTAGATTTGCACGTCGACAGCTTTGACTGCAACGTGTGACGTCATTTTAAGGCACTGCGCATGCGTCACGACGTCTCAGTCGGCGATTGAGAATGCGTCAACCTTGATTTTCCTAAATCTAGTACGGTACTAGTATGCCACGTGCGCATAAAATATACAGTTCCTCAGGTAGACAAAGGAACATCCCTTCCCTGCTATTATGTAACAAATGTGTAGAACAAGTGTCACATGTAATATCACCTGTTCTACACATTTTTACATAATAGCAGCGAAGGGATGTTCTTTTGTCTACCACAGAAATTGTTGAGGGTAGAATGAGGAACTGTATATTTTGTCCTCTTTGTTTGTCCGTCATTTTCATAGTATAACTTCCTGCATGCATGTATATCGTCGAGTGAAATCTAAAAGATTTCTAATTGAAGTCAACATAAGCAGTTGAGTACGTTGACACGCATGATCAGTCGGCGTTTGTCGTGTTCCCATCCACTCAATCTAAAAGTCCCTAATAACCGCCATGTTTACAGCGGCATATGTCAACAAGCTTCTAAGGGTTGGCAATATCTCCCAGTAATGATCACTATAACCATTGAATTGGTTTAGGCCAAGCAGGTATTGAATACAATAAATGTTGAGCTAAAGTATCGGTTAGCATGATTCGCATAGATCTGTTAGCAGCAGGATGTTTAATATCCTTTTTTTTACAAGAGAAACGATTTCCATTTCGTTTGTTTGAAATTAATACACCTTTCATAGTCGGCATAGTAGTGCTACGTCTGAAAAGAGAGGCCTCGTTGGCACCGGACCTAATGCTAACGAGTCATCATCATCAACATCATCATCATCAGGGTTACCGACTTTCCCGCCATGATAACACTCCTTCCCTTCATTTCTTCACTCTTGTCTCTAGCATCCTCTTTATTTAGACCAACCTTTAATACTGCTTTCTTTCTTCACCACATCTGTCCGTGTTATATTCGGTCTTCCTTCTCTCTTATGCAATTCACTTTCAGATGCCACGATCGTTTTACAGGTTTATTATCTACTTTTGTAAACACATGACCAATCCATCTCAATCCACTTCCTTTTATTTACCACTTCCAACACAGTATCTTCTAGACCAAATCTTTCCATGTCCATTGTGTTCTTTTTATCGGACAGTTTCACACCACATGCCATGTGAACTGACACTATGAATTCCCAGGGATATACGTCACGATAGAAATTATCCGTCTTTTAGGCTTATGCGTTATAGCATTCGAGAACAAAAATAAGCAATAAATAAAGCCATGCGATCATCACTATAATTGGGTTTGATTCGATGTGATTTTTATGTTGACCGGATGGGGGTCTTGTATACAAGTCAATAGACATTCAGCAGTTCAATTACAAATACGTCAAGCATAATTCAATATCAATTATGGTAATATCAAATGAGGGTAACGCTTAAAGTAGAAACAAATAGAGTATATAATGTAGCCAATTTGAAAATAAGAACACCATGTTAACAGCGTTCACATATTTTTATGAATTAAATTGTATAATTGAGCTGAGTGCATCTTACGCTATATCGGAGTCGAGAATCGGGATGGTATTATTTCATTTCGCGATCGCGATTTTTTCTATTTCCCACCAACTGGAACCGAAGGGATTGATGTATCCACAAATCCGTACGCATCGATGTAAGGCCCAGCTTAACATTTTGTTAAGCAAGGTGTAGACATTCGGGAAATATGCCATCATCTTCGGCTTGCAGCAGGTTCTGGTGATTGGGATCGTGGTGGTGAAGTTATTGCACAATTAAATGATAAATTTCTTTGTTATATTATTTTTTTCTTCTCAGAAAATTTCCCGCCGAACGTAACTATGATCACTGATACCAACAATGTTCTTCAGGGCAACGTACTTTGTGTAGAGGTTAACGAAACTGTTCAGCTGATGTTTACGGCTGAAGATCCTAATGCAAACGATATAATCAATTTTACTTTAGCCGACTCTGTTCCCGACGGTGCTGCTATCAGCTCTGGTAAATACAAAACAAACAAATTTATTGTATTTCAGTGGCCATAATGTGTTTGTCATACATTAGTTGCAGTTGGGACGTACACACATTTTTGCCTGTGCTAATTAACAACAGTTAATGGATACAATTTGCATTTCGACTATTGAATATAATTACCCATAACCAGTTACTGAAATGATTTGTAATGAGGCACTTCACGAAGATGTATGCATTGTATTTACGCACATTACACAAATGGCCTATCGTTTTATGAGGATTGATATGCCTGGCAATGGGCATTGAATGAAGGCTAATACACTGTGAAAAGGTTGGACATTATTTTGCCAAGACTTTGCTCAACGTTGTGCCAATAGTCAACCCAACCATCTATTGGGCAATATTTTGCCCGGTGGTATTGGTAAACGTAAGTACCCTACTTCGCACGTGCATAATTGTTTCGTATTTAGTCCAAAATGTGGGCAAAGATATGATCCTTCAACTGCCCGACTACAGTAGCCCACTCGTTGGGGAAATCTTCACTAGCTGTTACTTGTTAGGCAAAATACGAAAAAAATTGCACGTACTTACATTTACCAATACTTCTGGTCAAAATTGTTTCAACAAACACAAAGACTTAAATGTCATGATTTTGTTCAAATGATAATTACTATACGTATGGGAACTTCAAATTGGTTGAATCGGTGATGTTACATGTCACGTAGTGCCCGTAAACCTTCTTCCAATTGTTTCAACAAACACAAAGACTAAAATGTCAATTTGTCAAATTGTTTTACTCATTAGGGTCTTTTATTTTAAGAGGACCAATGACAATGATGAGGAACTTAAGCAAAAATGATGATATTTGTGTACACCATAAACGGGAGAGCTCTCCATGGCTGTGTCACAATCCATTGACGATTATTCTACTGTGAGATTCACAAATTGTTATAGTGATTTCCAATTTCTAACGTTCTTTACTTTCTCGGTAGCAATTATGTTTTTCTTATTTTTTTGTTTTATGAACCTATTATAAAGGTTGGATTGCCCTTTAAAGCAAAAATGAACTGAGAAACTTCCTGCCCTAGCAAACTGTTCATTGCACAGTCCCATTTCATGGTCAATTTTCCAACAGTGCTATGCCTAACTAAGCAGTAGTCGCCACATTGTTTCCAACTCGAACAGGGTTGGCCAAACTCTGTATAGATGGCTCTGTTTTACAGTGTGGCTGTATTTAACAACTTTATTGTTTTAATTTTCAGAGGGCTCTTTTGAGTGGACACCGTCGAGTCTCAATGTTTCAAGGATTGAAGTCGTGGTCAGTGATGAACGAGGTGCACAAACGGTGGTCTCCTTTAAGGTCAAGATCTGCGAATGCATGAACCAAGGAGTATGTGACTTCCAGACTCTAGCCGTAGGCCAGAATCTCAACGCTAATGGATTCGCGGTGAGTTGATCGGTATTTGCATACACTTAAAGGGATCCGGTAACTTTGTCTTAGATCTTTTAGAAATAATACTTGATTTAGCTCATGCTGCAATGACAGTTATAAACCTTTAGGTCAGTCAGGAATTCCATGACTTTTACAAGCCGATCGCCTGTCTGATTATTAAGATATTAATGATTGGAATTACAAATTTTGAAAACCGTTCATAACACTAAAGTCTATTGGGGAAAAGGAGTATGGTAAACCCGGTCACTCAAAGATTTTTACTTTTTTGAGGCACTTCTTGTTCATTTTGAAGCGCGATTTTTTTTAGGGCTTCAATATTACACCATATCACAGACACTGGTAACATGTAGGACCGTGTCTCTCAGATTTGACATTGTTAAACGATCCCTTTAAGAACCAAAGTACTAACGTCATATTTGCTTGTCGTCCAGATTACTGGTTCAAACATAGCCTGTGTATGCGATTCAACGCGAAATAATTCAAGCAACGGGGTGGGTCAGGGCAATAACGGTGTTTGGAGTCATTAACCTTGACAACTTGTCCAGTACGACACTTGTTTTACATGACCTCCAAGTACAAGAAACAGTATTGATTTAGTGACCGGCCTACCCTAAACATTACTTGATATACATATCAAATTGTACAAACGATTGGTCACGTGATCATGTATTTGCATGTGTAATACTTTATGTTGTAACATGCAATTGTACGCACAGTTGATCATCTGGATCATCTGATCATAAATTTGCATAACTGTTTCATTTTCAGGTTGTCAAGCGCATTTGTACCAATGGTTTATTCAGGCGATCATGTAAAGGGTTGCATGTTATATTTTTTTAGGGGACTTATTCTGGAAACAATGTTAACTTTAAAAGAACAAATTATGTCAATTGTCATAGCGTACTGAAATTACACGAATAAAATCTTTTCATTGGTGGTCGCCTCTTTTAATCTAAAGTTGTCACATGAAATTGTAAATGCGAACAATTGCCATTTCAGGTATCAACAGATTACTGGACGTACGTCAATGTAAGGCCTTGTAAGGAGAGTCCAAACGAGGCCATTCAAATTGGTTCGCTGCAGCTCGGATAATGATATGTTTCATTAATCTATTAAAAAAACAGAAGCAACAAATAATTTATTTTTAATACACATATCACATATACAATTTGAGAAGCAAATAATGTAGGAATGTATACATTTGTTTACACATTCAGGTTGTCACGTGCAATTGTACCATCGGGTGGTCAGGTGACCATTGTGATGTAGAATTCGACGCCTGCGCAGAGTCTCCCTGCTACGAGAGTGTACTATGTATGGACAGCCCCGCTGGGATGACGCCTGAATTTCAGTGTGGTGACTGTCCGCCAGGCCTGCAGGGGACCGGGGAAACATGCTTTGGTATGTGGTTCCAAATAATTATAGCTTTGTTCTAACTTTGATACGGAGAACCAACTTAAAAAAAAAAAAAATGCTCTTTCTCCCCCCCCCCCCTCCTATTTTTTTTCATAAAACGGTACTAATATGAGATGATATGCCTGAAACCAAAACAGAGAAGGGGGGGAGGTAGAGGGAATGGAAAATGGAGAGAAAGGAGAAGAAGAAGAGGAGGAAGAAACGGTAGTGGACAAAGACGAAGCAGAAGAATTTGACAGTGACCGGACCTCTGTAAGCTTCCATTTCACATTATAAGACGTATAAACTTGCAAATTTGTATTGGTAAAAACAAATTTGAGCAAAGCATATATATATATATATATACACACATGTAATTATTAGCAACGAATCCCAGTCTGGTACTCACGTTTTTAGCAGGACATTCGTCCACATTTGCAACTCTGAACCGAAGTGTTTCATGGGTACCTGGCTTGATGTACCAATTGCAATTACGGAACTCCGAACCTCTTTTGAAGCACATAGGGATGATATATCAATATACATCTGATATGCGCTCCTCAAGAATAGTTTATCATTATTATCTTGATTTCTCCTTCGGAATTTAAGATGTCAACGAATGCCAAAGCAACACCACCAACGACTGTGATCAGACCTGCCACAACATCCTCAATGGATACTACTGTTCTTGCGACGATGGGTTTACTCTTTCTTTGGACACACGTGCATGTATAGGTATGAATGCAGGAAGACCATGAAAACTATAGGGCTCCAGCAGGGCCCTGTTTCATTAAACTTCATTAAACTTGAAAATTAGAGAACAAGTTGGAATAAATTAATGCTTAAGTGAGAATAGTAAGACTTTCAATTGCTGTTGTGGTTATTAATATTATTAGTAGTATATTTATAGTTATTATCATCATTACATTATCCATTAGCATAAGCATGTCAAACATAAACAGATGTTAATGGTCATGGTATATACGCTTGTTTTAATTCACATAGAGTTGCTAATGCTTTATGCTATCCACGAAAAAAGTATAACAGTTTTCATGCGTCCTCCTATGTATGCCTCTTTCAAATCCTGATGAAACTAATTCTGTTATCGTTTGTGTAACATATATATATATATATTTGCTTTTGAAACAGACAACGCAGGTTGTACGCCTGCTGCAATGACCAATACTGGTTCTCCGAATTGTACATGTGCCCCTGGTTACGAGTTTGATAATGGAACCTGTTCAGGTGAGATCTCTTGAATTACATGTGTATACATAAGTTATGTTATATTATTTCTATATCACATGCATGTAAATAGCTATCGCTTCATCAGCCACATGTTTTAAACCTATTGATTCTAAACGCGATAGCCACTAATTTCGAAAAATCAACCTAACACAATTACAATAGCTGTGGGCGATGCCTTTTGAAATATGCGAATATGACAATGACGTATTCTGAACATGATTTCTAAGGAACATACAATAAGGTATTGAAATCTTATCTTACTACTTCAAAGCAAAATACATTTAGCCAACCCTGATGAAAGGTATCTGAAGTAGGACATGTATATACAAACAATTTGTTAGTGTTTACATAACTGTACCATAGTCTCCAAATATTACGTAAATGTGAGTAAATTTGTATTTTGAGTTGTGATTAAAAAGGTGGACCCAGGCAGCGTTTCACAAAGCATTGTATATACGTAAAAGTTCACAGACATTCTGTTGCAAAGTGTTTTAAATATTTCAATGTTTATGCAGATTTTGACGAATGTTTGGGAGAAGTTGATGACTGCCCTGAAGTTTCAACATGTATAAATACAGATGGGGATTACTTTTGTAGCTGCATTGATGGATATAATACAGTCAACGAAACAAAGTCATGCGAAGGTAAAATAATACTACAATTACACGTCATGAACATAGCGTATTGAAAGAGATAGTTGTGACATGTCCACGCGTATGATCCTTGAGTAGCGTGCGCGTGTGTGTTCGCTACAACTATCTCTCTCAACATGCTATGGTCACGAGGGTTCGGCAAAATTATCATAACTAGCAGTAGTAGTAGGAGCAGTGGTATTTACAACTATATGATTGGATGCCCGTTCAGTATGAAATACAGGCCTTTTGATAATAGATAATTGATAATTAATGTATTTATTGTTTAAAATATCATATTTTTAAACATACGGATTCATGTGCAATACTATTACATTTTTGTTTTGATTCATTTACATTAAGATACAATTGATACAATGCAATGCAATGCATCGTATGGAAAAGGAATTAAATCAATTTACAATCTTAATTCATATATGAAAAGGATGGATATAGTATTGCAGGGCTAGAGCATAAGCATGAATCTTGATGAGCTCGCAGCCTTCAGGTAAATTTATAAAAACAGGTAAGACTTGCTGTTATAAGAAAAATAGGAAAAAGGGGATGAACACTTTTCGTTCTAGCTACAGCAATAACAACACCTGTTGATATATTGAGACGAGTTTATAAAGTTAATGAATATAGGGGTAAACCTATATGTTACTTTGCTATTACCTATCCGATAACTATACCGGCATTGTATACATATCTTTAGCTTTTTTAGTTCCTTTGTTATTCATTTAATTTTCATTCCTTGATCAATGCTTGTATGTGTTTTCATTTTGTATTAAGTGTACATTTATTTGGGGGTATTGATATGATATCTTTTAACTACAAGACTAAGATTCAAAATAATCCTGCAAACTGATCTTGTCATGCTAACTAAATATGTTTGAATAAATTAAATATTTTAATTTTCCCCTTTAGATATTGATGAGTGTGATACAAGCAACCACATGTGCAACGAAAGTTTGAATCGTGTGTGCATGAACACCGTGGGGAACCACACCTGTATCTGTAACACGAGTTATGCTCTTGTCGACGGATCATGCGAATGTAAGCTTTGATATGGTACAATACCTTCACATTTATTTAGGTATAAATATTCATATTCTTGCTCATTCTTGAAAAAACCCTTTTATAAACAGTATAATTGAATTCATGCAAATAAAGAAAGGGCTATTTACAGAGGGCAGATTAAAGGATTTTGAACAATCAGAGAGGGATACACTGCCGAACAGATACAATTTGTTTCAGTGCTTATTTGTTAAATTTACAATAAGCTTCTTTGAATGGAACAACCTTTCATAACCGCCAGCTTCTTTATCATCTATCATAGCTGTGTTAGTGAGTCAACTCCCTGTTTAGACTTTTGTGCGTTTATTGTCTGCAAAGAAGGTCCAATTTCACCATTCAATTGGGAGGTGGGTACCAAAGGAACGCATTCCTGACGGGAACAATGGTTAGAGTATCTTTTAAAACTGCCGTCCTTTGTCAAATATCTCCCGGCTATGCCTCCAAAATAGTGCACGTGCAATGCTAAGAGAAGCTCGACACGTAGAAAATGAAGAAACAAACTTTAAAATATAGCGTAGAGGGGGCTAAGTAGTTTTGTTTTTGTTTTGTGCCTGTAGTGGAGAAAAGAAAAACGTCGATCGCGGAATTCCAGTACGAAAAAAGACATTTCCATCTTGTGAAATCAGAGCTTTCTGTACCCCGGTGGTAAATCCGGCATATATGATATGCCCTCATTCATTTGACTTCCCTGTTCTTAGGTCAACGAACTGAAGCTTTTCGCACCACAACATTTTGCTAATCTATCTAAAATTCATGCAGTTTTCATTTGATACTTCTTGTGTATTTCCAAAAATGCTTTCGCAGTGATATTAAAGAATGAATGTGAGCTGACTGCTTTAAAATGTTTATCATATAACTTTGTACTAATAGCTGCTTACTCGTACACTCTGGAACTGAGGTTTGACTTCATCAACGACATAGCAATCCAGCATTATACAGACACTGAACAAAACCGAAACCATCTAGCCGAACAGGTAAGGCACATCATCACGTAGTAGTTCTTGGCATCTACCCGATTATTAAACTTGATGCAAGCGCCAAAAAATCAATCAATCAATCAATCAGATATGATTATCTACGTCTGGAAACCGACTTTTAACGTCACCAGCTGGAAGACGTGAGCCACCTCATAAATAAATGATGACCTATTGATAAGAAGGTAAAAGGTATTATTCACACTTTCATTTTTGATAATTTAACAATGGAATTTCTCTTTATTTAACGAGGAGTACAACAAATTCCATACAACACTTCTGGATGTTATTTTTCTTTCGTGAAATTTCATTTTGCTACGATTATTATAGTTATGAAGTTGGGGGTTTAAAGAAAACCGGTTCATTAAGAAGCTCTTAGGATATGTATCGACTCACAATGCTTGACCCATTACAGGTGTTTGAACAGCTTAACAGTACATCTGTTATAGGAGATGGGAACCTCGCAGATGTTTTGGTGACAAATTTTACCGTGGTCGGTGGCAACGCTTTCGTCGAGTTCCGGATCGACTCGTTCAACTCTGATCTGAACGCTACTTTCTTAGAGTCGGTGTTCACTGACTCCCTTCCACCTAGCCGAGTATTCGACTCGAATAACCGGATCGTCGCACAAGGTGAGATATGTTATTTTGTTCTTCTTTTTTCTTCACATTTTAAACCCAAATCATTTGATTAAAGACCCATAAAAGTGGGTTCTCATGAGGAAATACACAATAACAAGTGTTGTCAATCACCAGGATTAGCCTTCACTGAATATTAGGACCAACCGGCCTTATGTAATGCCTTGCATCTCCCTCGCCTTTCCCTCACTCAAAGACTCTCCGAGAGACTAGGGTTTATTTCTTGATAGGCATACAGTACATATTCGCTGTGTGCAGACTTGTACACACATTAATGGTATTTTCACAAAGTCTTGCGTCAGCAAAAGTATGGCCTTTTTCACGTGTAAACTGACGACCCAAATCCCTTTAAATACTAAGAAAATATCTGCCTCCCAACTACAAGGCTGATTTTCAGCAAATCAAAGATAAATTATTTTATCACAATCAATGTTCCATCCATTTATTTTCTTCAAAACTAGTTCGAAGATATATTTGATTGAATTTTAAAAACCCATGTTTACTTTTTTGGTCGTTCAAGTTAATGGAAAGTTATCAAATAATTTATTGGCAGTGAATGCCATGTTTGTGTGGTAGGGGGCATGGGGTAGTGCGATAGCAACCATTTCCTGAACTCAAGAGCGATTTTAGAACCTAATTGTTTGTCCCATAGAAATCATGTTTGAATTTATGATACGACTCTTTCATGTTTAAATAGTTAACTATTAAACAGGCTTTTGAAATCGCATTTTCGTAATAGGTTGATTTGTCAAAAGTCGTTTTGTTTTCCTGTTGTACATGTACATGTATTTCATTGCCTATATTAATTTCAAAAGTACTTACAGAGGGTAGAGAAGACAATATTATTATCATCAATATTCTTGGTATTTTTTTATTTCACATGGATGTTGTAGACATTAACGAGTGCTTAGTGTTTACTGATGCTTGCCGTAACGGGAATTGTACGAACATCTACGGGAGTTTCTACTGCACATGTAACGAGGGCTTCCAAGGAACGGGAACGGATTCGTGCGAAGGTAAGAACATTTTTTTTATAATTATTACTGGAGGTATAATGAGAATTAATCTCCCTCAATTCAAGCCCTTAAAAATGAAATCCTTTATCTCTTATCTTGCATCTAAAGATATTTCTTGCTTGCCATCATGACTCAATTATACATCCCTTGTTTCCCCATGTTATTTGAATTTTGCATTTCTACTTATTGGCTTCACTTAAAAAACTAAATTTTTGGCGGACACTTTTGTAGGATATTTCTTAATAATAGAATAATTTAAATATATATGTTGTATTAAATCATCCAATTACTTGGTTACAAATTATATTTTCCCCAATTACTTCCTGTTTGTAAAGCTGCATTTTATTATTATTGTAGTATTTCTTTGAATCCAAAGCACAATTATGATTTTATCCAACTCCCCAAATGTATAGTTGAATACCTACAATTTTATAGTATGTTCTTCTAAAATTCTTTGTGTACCTATATGTTATGATGTTCGTGATGGTATACAAGTTATATTTTAGTATGTAACTATTTAATTTATTTTATTTTAATGGGTAATTAGTTTGCAATTTGGCAATTGGCTGAGATGAAATGTTATTAACAACATATTTCAATTCGATTCAACTCAACGTCAATATGTTCTGAAGGAAAGAAAATACTGAAACAAACATATCATTTATAAATATATATAAATATTTAAATATAGTGTACATTAGCCTTATTATGAGGACTGAGTAATAGATAAGCACATATCTGCTATAACATGAGAAAGGCATGGGAAATCGATGTAACTTTAATGTTTCAGAATCAAAATGATGAGTAATCGACTAAAATCTAGCTAAAGGTCTTACACACATCAAGCACGTGTGCAAAGCAGAGCCCCGTTTCATGAAATTAATTATCAAGAGCAAGTTACAAATAGTTGTTAAAATCTATTTAAATCGTGCCATTTAATTGGCTGAGAGCAAAATTGTCAGAGAAATTTAGCATTTATTTATATGTATTTTGTTATGAAAAGTGGACCAGAACGAAAGTTTGGTCCAAACATACTTAGCTTTTTCTTGTCATATAGTTATAATGAAGGCATCTGAAGATCAATCTTTGTCAAAGGATATTTCTTCAATGATATTTTTCCAATTAAATAATAAGAAACTTACAAATTAATTTGAATCTTTATCAAAAATCAATCTTCTTTTTAAATCGATGACAATTTTTGCAAATGCCTTTGTAATATACTTTTTTGTTTTGATGAACAGATATAAACGAATGCCTGCAGGAGACGAATGACTGCCAGCAAATATGTTACAACGAGGAAGGTGGATTCTCATGCGCGTGCTGGGATGGATACGAGATGGATAGTAGCGAATTTAATTGCACGGGTAGGTTCGATCATACAAAAATTAACTGCGAATGTGTCAACATGCTCCATTACTAAAAATGAAATTTTGTGTGTTTTAAAAGTATCAGTACTATGGTCATAATATATTCACCATTATTACTTTTTTTAAGAGATTTCCCAAGTTGAAATACACTCTAAAGAATATAAAAGCAACGTGCGAGTAGATTACCTGACGCACTCGTCCACGCTAGATTAAAAAGGGCTCATACTGAATCCAAGTCCGACTTAGGTTTCGGGTGCGAGGTCTTGTATTTATATCCTTTATTTTCTTCGTACTCTTTATATGTTAGCCATAGAATTTTTGAATTTTCTGAATATACAAGAGTAGAAATCCACTCTTTGCAGAGTCTTATTTGTGGATTTTCACTCATTTTGTTGTGGAAAACAACGCCAACAATGGTGCAATCCACAATCAAAAGAATACTCTAAAGGCGAAGTCCACTAACAAAATGCAGAAAAACACGAGATACGGAGACAAATTAACGAGTAAAATCGGATAACTAGTAAGGAAGTTATGAACTGGGTTTAAAATATGAAAAACTATGGAACTTTTGAAAATCACTACACAACTTGCTAATTTGGTTATCCGTTTGTGACGTCATTGCCTCACTTTTTATCAACTGCTTTGGTTATTTTTATCCCATTAATTTCCCTTTTTATCCCCCGAAACTCGATTTCCCCGTGCCTTTGCCAAGGAAATATGATGTGTATAATTTTTTTTTTTAAAGATACTATTTTCTGAATATTGTTCATTCATAATCTTTGATTTTTATACAAATAGTTTATCAACATTCACATTTTTCATGATTTTATGAATTACCCTGTATTAGTGCATCCACACGAAAACATATTTCTATCAATATAACTTGGATGCTGGTGTGAGGAAATAATATTTTTAGGGGGGAAATTGGAAATTTATATTATCAATAAAAATAAAGAGAACAATTGGTGGATAGTGAGGCATATTGACGTCACCAAGTCATGAGTGAGTTGCCAATTTATCTTGTGTTTTTCAAAGCTTTCATGTCAACAATTCATAGCTTTCTTATTATTTATCTGAATTTGCTCAAACTTTTTGTATTACATGGTCTTGTACTAACTCATTGTAACGATCTCACGTTGCAAGAGGTGATGGTCAAGGTTAGTGAAATTTTCATGGGGTGATTTTGTAAAAGTCTTTGTGATCTTGAAATCACAACACGCAAATGTCAGATTGCCAAATTCAAAACAAGAATGTTCACTTCTCCTAGATGTTGACGAATGCTCCAGGAATTCATCGGCCTGTGGAAATGGAATGTGCATGAACCTGGTCGGCTCCTTCAACTGTTCATGTAACTCTGGATATGAAATAAGCAATGACAACATTACTTGCAGTGGTAAGGATTTAATATAAAATTAGTGTCAACTTTTCATAGCATATTTAAAATCTGGATATGAAATAAACACTGACGGTTTTGCGTGAAAAGGTAAGGATGTAATATCACATTAATGTCATCTTTAGGAGAAGCCGGAAAATTTGATCCGCTTCTGTTACGTTGTGCATTTATAATAAAGAGCGATTTGATTAACAAAAATATTTACACTCTCTCTAAATTAGTAATGCAGAGTGAACCTATTAGCACTTTTTCGTGAAGAAATTGTCAATTTCTTGTTGATATCTCGTTAACAAGTTTCACAATATTTCATTATTTTTTTTATTTTAATCTATGAAAGATTGGAGATAAAAGTAAGTGTTGCCAATTTAAACGGAAAAGCTGATTTATCTAGATCTTTATAAAACTCTTAACTGTTGTTGGTGAATAAAAAAAAATGTTTGCTTTTCCTAGATATTAACGAATGCTCTGCAAGTATATCTGTCTGTGATTCTGAAAATGGAGTGTGTACGAACTCAATGGGCTCTTACAACTGTTCATGTGTCTCTGGATATGAACTGAGTAATGATAACATTACTTGCAATGGTAAGGATGAAATGTCAAATCAGTGTCACCTTTTGGAGATACTTGGAATTTAGATCCACTTCTGTTCATGTTGTCGTTGATGACAAAGAGCAATTTAAATAAAAGTAATCATTTAACTTCCTAAATTAGCAATGTCGAATAATGTCGGTAGGGATGTAAAGAATTTGAATTGATGTACAGAGATTGTAGAGGGGTTCAACAAAGCTGTTTCCACACAGATTATCATTTCTGCATTCAGAAAATAAAGAAAGGCAATATTTTGAAAGATTTTATTAAATTTGTTGTCTCTCAATATTTTTGAACTTTGGTCACACCACTTACAGGTGTTTGATTAAGAATTAGAAGGATTGATCAAGTTTTGGTAAAACACTTGGCTAAGCAAGAGTAAGAGGTCGATTTGACAATGGGACTTTACCCCATTTGCGTGAAAAGCATTTGAGAGATATTAAGCAAATTATGAATCTTTTAAATATATGAGATCACTAAGTCTATGTCAACCTCAAATTGGCAATTTGGTCGGTGGATTGTGATGTATTCAAGATATACAATCAACTGCAAAGAGCTTTGTCCTTTTTAGGGAAGGAGTTTGTCCTTTATAGACAATGTTGCTTCAAAAGCTAACTTACGATTGTGTAATAAAATGTATTTATCGTGGAAAACGATACTGTATAATTCAGATGTAAATGATTTGAATAAATCGTTTTGTATTATGTAGAATAATTATACCTTTTTTTAATCTCTTTTCCAGTGACAGCAAGTGCCACAACCATGCAGCCAGAAACAACACCTAGTGCCACCTCACAGTTTGGTAAAGGAATAACTTTAGTAAACACATTTCACACTAACCAGTGTCTTAAATGAGTGGTAAAAAAAATGAATCAAGTAATGATGGCATTCTTGCCATCAGTAAGGATGCAATGAATTTGAATTTGAAATCATGTGAATATATAGTTGCGTAATATGTAAAATAACTATACCTTCTTTGTCTGTTTTCCAGTTTCCTCAAGTGCCACATCCATGCAGCCGGAAACAACACCTAGTGCCACCTCACAACTAGGTAAATAATAGGTTTAATAAACAAATTTCACAATTATTAGTGTCTTGACTGATCAGTACAAATAAATACATCAAGTAATGACGGCATTCTTTCCATCACTAAGGTTTTAATGAATTTGAATTTGAAATCATGTGAATATATAGTGGTGTATAACTGATCAGTACAAATAATAAATCAAGTAATGATGGCTTTCTTGCCATCAGTAAAGATGTAATGTATTTGAATTTGAAATCATGTGAATATATGGTGGTATATACTGGAGAATAACTATACCTTCGTTGTCTGTTTTCCAGTTCCATCAAGTGCCACATCAATGCAACCGGAAACAACACCTGGTGCCACCTCACAACCTGGTAAAGGAATAGGTTTAATAAACAAATATCACAATTATCAGTGCCTTGACTGATCAGTACAACAAATAAATCAAGTAATGATGGCATTCTTGGCATCAGTAAGGATGGAATGAATTTGAATTTGAAATCATGTGAATATATAGTTGTGTATAATGTAAAATAACTATACCTTTTTTGTCTGTTTTCCAGTTCCATCAAGTGCCACATCCATGCAACCGGAAGCAACACCTGGTGCCACCTCACAACTTGGTAAAGGACTGATCAATACAATAATAAAACAAGTAATGATGGCATTCTTGCCATCAGTAAGGATGTAATGAATTTGAATTTGAAATCATGTGAATATGTAGTGGTGTATAACTGATCAGTACATTATAATAAAACAAGTAATGATGGCATTTTTGCCATCAGTAAGGATGTAATGAATTTAAATTTGAAATCATGTGAATATATAGTTGTGTATAATGTAGAATAACTATACCTTTTTTGTCTGTTTTCCAGTTCCATCAAGTGCCACATCCATGCAGCCGGAAGCAACACCTGGTGCCACCTCACAACTTGGTAAAGGACTGATCAATACAATAATAAATCAAGTAATGATGGCATTCTTGCCATCAGTAAGGATGTAATGAATTTGAATTTGAAATCATGTGAATATGTAGTGGTGTATAACTGATCAGTACATATAATAAATCAAGTAATCATGGCATTTTTGCCATCAGTAAGGATGTAATGAATTTGAATTTGAAATCATGTGAAAATATAGTTCCGTATAAGGTAGAATAACTATACCTTTTATTGTCTGTTTTCCAGTTCCATCAAGTGTCACATCCATGCAACCTGAAACAACACCTAGTGCCACCTCAGAACTTGGTAAAAGAATAGGTTTAATAAACAAATTTTACAATTATTAGTGTCTTGACTGATCAGTTCAAATAAATTAATCAAGTAATCGTGGCATTCTTGCCATCACTAAGGATGAAATAAATTTGAATTGATTTATAGAGATTTTAGAAAAGGCCAAACAAGCTGTCTCCACACAGTTTATCATGTTTGCATTCATAAATTTAAGAAACCATGCTTTTTTAATTATGTTAGATGCTTTGTCTCTCAAGATATGATGTGCTTCCATGAATATCATAGGAGTTTTAACTCTTGATGTTACATTTATGAGAGTCTAGTAATGTATATTATTAATAATTTGCACTGTATATAATATCATTATATTATGTTTTGTAAACTTTGTCTCAGGTCTCAATCTGCATGTAAGCGAAACAATTATCCCTGCTGAAGGAAAATTGGACAAATCTAAGATTTATTATATTCTGATATAGAATTTTGTTGTCGAGCAAACTGCAAACTTTGCTTAAGGTCATCCTCAATGGTATCATTTATTATATGAAAACAAATGATAAGCTAACATGAAAAGCACTACACTTTTTCACAAAAATGATATTTAGTGTGGTTTTCATTAGAACGGTAAAATATCTTTACTACTTTTGCATACATATTTTTGTAATAGAAGACATAGTACATGAAGCATGGTGGAGTGACCAACGTTCGCGAGGATAAAGCATTTAAAAGAAATGTGTTTTTTGGTCAAAAGTCTTTCATATTCTACACACATTTCTTACTAAAAATTGGTGTAATTAGGAAATGTATCGTCAAAGACATACAAAATTATCGAGATCTAAAAGTTCGATGTCGGACAAGAATGCGCTGAAACTTGCGAAAAAAAGCATTTAAAAAAACGAGACTTTAATTCCCGCACGGGAGTTTACAGCTTATTTGTCACAGAAAGCCATTATTCAAATATATGATAATTGCCTGTTTTGCGAGGCAAAATATCATAGCTTGCCTGTGTAATAGAAATGAAGTCATCGTGGATTAGAACATTACGAAATTCAGATGTTGATTATGTAACAATGTAGTATTGTATTATGTAGAATAATAAGTATACCCTTTGTGTTTCTTTTCCAGTGTCATCAAGTGCCACAACCATGCAGCCACAAGCAACACCTAGTGCCACCTCACAACCGGGTAAAGGAATAGGTTTAGTATTAAACCTTTTTTTTTTTTTTTACACACTTAAAAAAGTAAGTTAACAAATTTCACAATTACGAGTGTCTTGACTAATTAGTACAACAAATGATTCAAGTAATGATGGCATTTGGGGGATTGGTAAGGATGTAATGAATTTGAATTGATTTACAGAGACTGTAGAAGGGGCCAAACAAGCTGTTTACACACAGTTTACCATTTTTGCATGAGAAAAAAATAAATACGTGCTTGTTTAGTTTCGTTTAGATTGTTTGTCTTTCAAGATCTGTTGTGCCTTGCAGTAAACTTGGAGTTTAAACTCTTTATTTGCCGATGAAACATATATGAGAGCCTATTAATGTAAAACGTTGATGTTTTGTATCATATATATTTTTGGTAAACTTTGTCTCAGCTCTTAATCTGCATGTGAGCGAAACAAATATCCCGTTTGAGGGAAATTGGACATACATACATTAATATAAATTATTTAGACCATTAAATGAAGCTTTCTTAATATCTAAGCCTTATATATTGCTATATAATTTTGTTGTCGAGAAAACTGAAAACTGTGCCTAAGGTCATTCTTAACTGTAACATTTATCAGTTGTAAACAAATGAGGAACTAACATGAAAAGCACTAAACAGAAACTCACCTTTTCACAATAATGAAATTAGTTTGGTTTTCATTGGAAAGGTAAAATATCTTTACTACTTTTGCACACATATTATTGTAATATAAAACATGGTAATTGAAGCATGAAGGAGTGCCCGAAGTTTACGAAGATTAACAATTCTAGGAAATTTTGGTCCATAGTTTTTTACATTCTACAAACATTTATTTAGTTCAATCTTTACCTAATACGGCCTTCAAAATAGTTGACTACATATAGGTGTCATAAGAAAATGTATCGTCAAATAATTTCGGAGTTATCGCGATCTCAAAAATTCGATGTCCGATAAGAACGCGCTGCAACTCGAGAACAGAAATCATTGAAAAATCGAGGAATATGATATTGTAAAATTCCGGTTTGATTATTTAAAATTTAGTATTGTATTATGTTAAATAAGTATTCCTTTTGTGTCTCTTTTCCAGTGTCATCAAGTGCCACAACCATGCAGCCAGAAACAACATCCATTGCCACCACGCAATTTGGTAAAGGAATATGTTTAGTAAATTTATTTCACATTACCAGTGCCTTGACTGATTCGTTACAAAAATTAAAATCGAAAATGAATGTCTTTTTATTGGAACAACAAGTTGAAAAGTCAGCAGGGGTGATTAACATTATCATACAGTTATATTTGAATATGGTACTTTGATTCAATGTATACTAATTTGAATCTGCTCTTTATTTTATTGGGATTAAATGAACATGAACTGGAACTGGAACTTAGTTATGCACTAACTGACTAATGCGGTAGATTATATTAATGTTGTAGTCGAGTGGTCTAATCACTTGACTTGAAGTCCGAAGGTCATGGGTTCAATCCCCGGCACGGTATTGTTTGTCCCAGAGCAAGGCATTACATCTGCATCGCTCCCTTTCACCCAATAGCTAAAGGGTAGTTTGTAAAGGTCAATGTAAAAAGGCGATTTTATCCGAAATGATTCTAAGGTAATGGACGATGTGCACTATAATTTGTGAAATAGTATTTGCATCCAGTGACTGGGGTAATGATGCTGTAAGCGGTTGGTCGGTTAGGTCTGGGGTTATGGTCCTGGCCTACAATTTGGTTTCAGGTTAGGTTTATAATAAAGGGTGGGCTATGGTTAAAATGCAGTTAAGGTTTGGGGGCAATTATTATGATGATGATGAAGATGGTGATTATAATTATTATTATTATCATCATTTCCACTAAAATCATCATTGTTTGTATTTTTAATGGGCAATCCAAACCTTGTAATAATTTTATTCGTAAAAAAGCAGTAAAATAACAGAAACAGAATGGCAAAATTTTGAAATAAATCGGACCAATAGTAAGAAAGTGTTGAATGTTTAAAATATGTGATCACTATTATCTATGCAAATCTCAGTTTGGTGTTTTTTTTATTTTTGGCGGGTCGATTGTAATGTTTTCAAGATTTAAATCAACTGCATATAGCTTTGTACTTTTGGTAAGTAGATTTTGACGTAGGACGTGGATAACTCTCCATTTTCCATTGAACAAAAATATCACTAATTTCTGTTTTTCTCATAAGTTTCTTCTGTCTTGGGGCACTACTCAAAATATATTAAAGCTAGCATATTGATATAGATCCTCTAAAAAGATTAGACCCCCCCCCCCCCTGAACCATGAACTTTTGAAAGAAATAAATTTATTCATTATATACGTAGGAACAAATTGGAAAGTAGTACGGTACTATCTCACATTGACATTAACGCTTTAGTTAATTTGAAGCGCCCATACGTATAGTGATTACAACTTTTAAAAAATCATAACTTTCTTATAGTTGGTCAGTTTTAGTTGAACCTTTCATCAGTTTGCTTTTCTGATGTTTCTGCTTTTGTTTAGGGTAGTTGTTTATTTGGGTTACATTTCCCTTTAATACAGTTATTTAATGATTTCCTCATTCAATCACAGATGTTGGAATTGTCCTTGAGATCATCTTCGAGAACACATTCCAGAACGATCTTGCAGACCCATTGTCTACTGCGTTCATCAATTTGGCAAATGCTCTCTGCAACCGTGTAAGTCTTTTACTACAGTTTAACCTCTCCGTTTCAGTTGATTGTTATTGTTTTATATTTCACGTATATTTCACGTTTAACAATAATTTCACATACCAAATGGTCCAAATAAGAATAAACATTAATTACAGAGACAAAACAAGATAGAAAGTAAATACCTCATATCAATTTGCTTGAATGTAATAATTAAAAGATTGAACTAAAAAGAAGATTTAAATTGAAAAGAAGAGTAAAATATGGAGTGAATTATGAAGAATACTGTGCCTGTGTGTTAAAGTTAATTTCACAATAGGCTTTCTTTTTAAATGGACGAGTAAATAATGTCAATCACAGCGGTATAATTCGTATTAAAAAGCATAATGGTAGAGTTAATTTCATTAAGGCAATGTAGCAACAAATATGATTTTGCATTACCTAAATACATTTGCATTACCTGTACATGATATTAGATTACATCAGAACTTACCTCATGAAATTGGATTGGATTTGAATTGAATCAATGTTTATCTTCGTCCATATTTATCATCATATGTATAAAGTCATATGACATTAAATAGTATGACTCATCTCCCCCACCCCCCCCCCCCACAAAAAAAGCACATGTGATCTGCAATTTCAACTACACAATTTCATTGTTTTTAGTCTTATTGGCTGTGAACAAATTTCAAGTTATTTACTGATACCACGAATTCTATTAAGGCATTTTGACACTACGGCACTTTTTTAACGGCATTGTTAATTTTGGCACGATTTGGTATTTGCTACCGTAGTCATACTTGAGAAATGTACATATGACACATTGCCGCATAATCAGTTAAATCACGAATAATGATTATCATTAAAAGATTATTAGACCTTATGGACGATAGATAAGCCGGGCATTAGACAAACTAGGAACTAGACTAAATGATTATTAGCCTAATTTGTCAATAGAAAAAAATGATAAGTAGAAAAAATTATTATTACAGACGATTTGCATGTAGACCAAATAAAAACTCATTAGGTAACCAGGGTGTTGAAACAAAACGACTAGCTGATTTTCCTCCCTGACAAAGATAGCTCAACCTGTGTGGTAAAAAATGATACTTGTTGTAAATACATGTAAAAACAAATATGATACTTTTTTTTCCCTGAGATATCGGTAATGCAAACGGTAGCGACTGACTATGGTATGGCTTTCTTTTTTTCTTCTTCTTTTCTCTAAACAGTTGACCGCGTATTTCAGGAGGCTGACGAGTGATGATATCACGTGCGTAGTAATACGCTTCACAAGCGGCAGTGTAGTGGCAGATGTTAACTTGACCTTACCTGCTAACGACGCCTCCCAGGCACAGAACATCATGGATAATGTTAGAATCGTTACCGCGACGGATATTGGAAACATTATAGTCAACAATGTAATATACTTCCCAACCGCCATCAACTCAAATGGTAAGATGGATATTTATTAAACCTTTTCCTCGCTTCATGATCTTGGAAGGATAACATTTCGTTCAGATATGACGCGAAAAACCGCAACGTATTTTTTGTCTTCCTTGTATTTATAGAACGCAAGTGTATGCTTCAGATTTTCAGTATCTGATAACACGGAGTTAAAGCTTTGGTCACAAGTCAAAGCGGCGACCGCCCGATGTGTAGCCTGCTCGGTTGCCGCTGGAATGTAGGCATCGCCCAACGATTTGTGAAGAAGTCGAGCAGGCTCCAGAGCCTAAGCGATGCCTGGGCGGTGCCCTGATGATCTCCCGTCGGTCACCGGTCGATTTTAGATCAAAACTGTGCAAAATCGGGGAGCTTCTCCCCGCGGCGTCCCGGCAGTGACCGACAGATCACCCACCGAATCCCGAGTGGTATCCCACCGGCCACCGGCTAATTTTAAAGAAATTGCCCAGCGGCCGGCTGGTGATCGGCGGGGCGCCACAATACGCTCGGTGCCCTACTAAATCGAGCGTTCGCCGTCGAGCGATTTAGGTCAAAAATCAAAGCCGCTGGGTCAAAGGCTGCCGACCAATTTTGGGCTCGCCTACCCAGTCAGCGACTGATCTCCCCGCGACGACTGGCCGGCGACCAGGCGGCGACTGCTAGGCAGCTTTTGACATAGCTTTTTCAATTTTTTACCAAAATCGCTCGACGGCGAACGCTCGAGTAGATCGGTGCCCGTACGGTGACCGCCCTGGCATTGATCGTACTTTGGGCGGCGAGTGAAAGTGAGCAGGCGCAGCCCGAATTTTAACTCCGCGCTAAAACTTCAGCAGCGACCGAGCGATGCCCTATAAACAAGCGGTGGCCGGGCACCCGTCGCTCGGTGGCCGGGCGGAATTGGCTCAAAACTCGCCGCCCGGCCGCCGAGCAGACTACTTTTTGGTGTTAATTGTGACCATGATTTCAATGATTTTTGAAGAAGTCGAGCAGGCTGCAGAGCCCAAGCGATGCCTGGGCGGTGCCCTTTAGATTTCCCGTTAGTAGCCGGTCGATTTTAGGTCCAAACCGGTCGAAATCGGGAGCTTCTCCGCGCGGCGTCCCGGCAATGGCCGACTGATGACCCACATATTCCCGGTCGGTCCCCCACCGGCTTCGATTTCCGACCTAAATCGCTCGACGGCTAACGCTCGATTAGGTCGGTGTCCGGAGAGGCGACCGCCCGGGTAGGACATGCGTTGTGCACAGTTGCCATTCATTACCACGTTTTTAAAGACACTGCCATTACACTGGTTTACCTCTCCATACCTGAACGAACCTTTAATAGCCAGGGCATTGTGTCACTAAACCGTCATTAGAACAAGTTCGCTCATATCCCATTGAAATATGTGTAGATTTTCAATACACACGTCACGTTTTAATGGGATCTCGTTGACATTGTACTTAAGACGTTTCATGAAATTATTCCAGACTAGAGTATTTTACGCATAAGCCTGCGTTCATAAAACAGGGGAGGTGCACGTTAACGCAGGACGCAGGCTTCATTTATCCACCTGGGTTGGATTGGACCCCCAAGATCTTTAGTTGGACAGGCAAAAGCCTTACCAACTGATCCAGAAGAAGAAATAGTTGTTATTATTAGTATAGTTGTTGTTAGTATTTGTCCTCACCTGTGCCAGAGACGGGCAAAGCAAACGTTATATTAATAGTCGGAGTAGTAACTGCAGGACCTTGAGCACCATGCAACGTGGATATGAGCGCTATATTAATATCAAATATTATTACTAGTATAATCTGAACATCGGCTTCTTGGGGGTATTCTTTTCATTGTATTTCTACTTTTTTGTATTTCATTCAACAGTTGATGTTACTACAATGCAAACAGAGACAACAACAGGTAGGCACACGTTATCTGTTTTCGCCTTCTATTTCCTATTTTCTTCTTCTTCGTCGTCATCTTCATCTCCTAATTTTATTTCTTTATTTTTCTTTCCACTTTCCTTCTTCTTCCCTTCTTGCTTCTCTTTTTCGTTCCTACATTCATCTGTTCACTCTTGTATGAGACATGTTAGGGGCACATACATGGGGGCACATCTTAGGGGGAACGCCCCCCTCCCCGTGCCCCCCGTTTTCTGAAATCTTATCAATCAACATGCGCATGAATTCATCCCAAATTCAAAATTAGGCCTAATAAATGTATAAACTTATTTATAAAAAACAGTTAGAACTAACAAATTAAACAAAATATCATGAAATAATATTTCAAACTAACAATTTATAAATTCATATAAAGAAAAAGCTTAAAGCCAAATATTTCTATTTTTGTATCCCACGCTACAGAGCCAGGTGGATTGTCTAATGGAGCGATCATCGCGACCGTGCTAGGTGTCATTGCAGGTCTACTTATCATCATCGTCTGCACGTGTGGTTTCTTGATACAGGCATCGCGAAAACACGCAGCTAAGCTTGCTCTAGGGTAAGTCAATTACCACGGTGAATCCTTGGGGTGGGGAGTCTGCAGGCACTGTCATTTACCACACTTTGTCACAATTCATTGAGCCATGAGTAGAGCCTAGCTCCCTCAGTCTCCGATGCTGTCAAATATGATCCGGAGCAGCTATAAGGGTATATGCTAGTACACCATACGCCTAGTATGACAGAAGCAGACACTGTTTATAGACAAAGTGACTGACAAGTGATCGTGCCTGCAAACTTTGGGCTGGACTTGTGGAAAATTTATGAAATATTTTATTTTTCAATAGTTTTCTTTAATTTAACAGATTTAACAGATTATTATTATAAATGTTATCATTAGTATTATTAGTAGTAAAATTAGAAGTGATATTAGTATTCATTAATACCATTACTATTATCATTTCCATCAATTTGTCTTTGTTTAATTATCAATATTTGTCTTAGTTTCATTATTATTGTTGCTATTATTATTGTTTTCATTTATATAATCATTATTGTTATGTGTATCTTTTCACAGAGAGGCGTACCAAAGTCCATACAGCAGGCAAACCCATGCCCCTTCTTTTTACGGTGATGGTCCAAGGGAGGATTCGGGGAGCTATGATTCTCTCGATCACCGTGAATATGCAGTTGGCCGAGCGGTAGAAAGACTCGCACACGACCGTGGACGCAGACAAGATGTAAGTTACTTGGAAACAACTTTACTAGAAAATTTAATTTAGAGGAAAATGATGGATCTTGTGGGTGACCTGGTTAACAATTTGCTAAATAATTAAGTGTTTGGGTCGAAGGATCGTGGATAATTATGCCGTTGGTTAAGCAGGCTGCAGGTAATATATGACTATTGCCGTAAACACCGATTACAGGTATTAAAGTCACCTTAGTCCTATTCAGGGGGACTGCACTACATGCGCCCTCTCTATGAAGCAAAAAATGCCTAACCGGTACCCGTTTGTCCCCCATGGTCCCCTTTTTCATATGTTAAATGAGAGCTGATTTGATGACATAACCATCTGTCAAAGACCACACAGGGAGGTCTAATACATCCTGGTAAAACAAGTCAGATAGGCTATAGCCGACAAATATAATTATTAATGCATTTAGAAAATCGCTGCTCTTTCTCCTAGTCTCTCTCTTTTCTTCATTGCAAGTTGATGTCTTCTTATTTTTTCCGCACACAAAATATGGCTGAAAGAATATCATGATCCAGGCTTAAGTTATAAACAGCCCTGCTATATCTACTTTATATTTAGTATGGATTCAGAGTCTTAACCAGTTTTCACATCTTTAAATATTGTATACTAGTGTACAAGAAAAAATGTATTTCAAATTGTACTAGAAAAGGGGTGGTTAAGGTGTAAAATGACTTAACAAAATATGTTCTAAACAAAATATTGGCTAGGCAAAATATCATAACTTTTTCTGTGATTGGCCGCCATAAGATTTCATGTGATTTTCCTTTTTTCAAAACGGACAGTTTCAGACACCATACGTCGTTGGAGGAGATGAGATTGTGAGTATCTTATAAACACCATTAACTTGTAAAATATATCATCTTGTTGAGGCTTAAATAGCGTGTAAACTTATAACACGATTGCAAATACTCATCCTATATTAATAATAGCATTATCTATCACCGAGTGACGGGGACGTCAACCCTGCTAGTAAGTTGGTTTTAATAGAAGCAGAAAAACACGAGAAATAGGTCAGTGAAAGTTTGAGCAGATTCCAATTAAAAGTATTAGAAAGTTTTGTATTTTTGAAATGTCGATCAATCAATCAATCAACACAATTTGGCAACTATGTGACGTATCTTGCAAGCTTCCCTGTACTAAACAACTTTGAATTTTTTAAGCTTTGAATTTTGTAATGTTTTTTAAACCATTAAAAAATATTACAAAAAATAAAACATTCTCGGTAATACATGCACTCTTAATATAATAATTGAAAATATGTTGTTTTTATATACAACCTCTGTATCAACAAAATCTATTCCGTAATCAAAAACTAAGAAAATTAAAGTTTACGGAATTGTCTGTACATTGCAAATTGGAGAGGAGCCCGCGAGATACGTCACTGTGTTACCAATTTGTGTTACACTGATGTCAACTTCAACGAATCTTAACTTTCCTATTTTTAATCGGATATTGCTCACATTTTTACTACTTTGTATTTCTCATTCTTCTGTTTTATTTAAAACCAACTTAATACCAGGGTGCAGTCCCTTGGTAAATGTGCCAACATTACACTCACGGATTCGAACATGACATATTGGGGATAACAAAAGGGTATTGAAATTTGCCCTTGATTAGATTTTTTTCAAAAGTTTTCACAATCATGGTAAGGGTTCAATGAGGCACAACACAAAGTAACACTTGGACAGCAGTATAGTCATAGGCTCATAGCTTTGTGGGACGACGTATACTATTGACTGAAGAAGCACTGGTGTGAAATAAGCGCCTAAATCAACGTAAGCAGGTTTAACATACTTAGCTAGATGATATCATTTCGGGATTTTTCAAGTGTACTGTGATGTAACTTTTGGGTCTTTCTAGTTGAAACGGCTGTACAGGTTGTAACAAGCAACAATGAAAATGCCATAACAAATCAGATCATTTTCGGCTGAATGCACTAATTGTTGTCGTTGAAGGTATTGGAAAAGGTCAATTCGAAGTTAAATTATCAAAGATTGCAGAGGATTTTGGCTTTAGAACACATTCATTAGTTGACATTTCTATTTGCACATAAACTTAAATGTATAAAAACATTAAATGCACATGTTACATGTAGTTTACATGTATCTTAAAGTGTAAAACAGAATTAAATGTCAATGGCAACTTCCAAGTAACCTATTAAATGGTTGTGTTGAGGTCTGAATTCAAATTGGAGGAAACGTACACGTGCACAGTAAATGTAGGCGTAAAAGTAATTCATGACATGAAGCTGAAAAATCTTAAATGTAATTATACTAGTGTTTGTTCTTCTTCTTGTTCCCCTTATCTTTTCACTCTTTTTTCTTTCTTTTCTTCTTCTCTTCTTCTCCTTATTTCACCTCTTCTCCAACTTCTTTCTCTTCTTCTCCTCCTTCTGTTTTCTTCTTGTTTTTAATTTATCTCTTCTTCTTGTCTATAAATTTAACAGCGTGGGGTTGAACGGAACCCTTTCTACTACTGAGGAAATGTTTCAGACGCTGGATCAGGAAATTAATGATTAATTATTTTGTTTAGGAAGGCTCTGGGAAAGATTACGAATTTTATTTATGAGCTGTATGTAGGAATATTTTATTGAAAAAAATGTCTCCTGAAACAAATTCCACTTCAAATGCATATATAATATATAACATGATTTCGACAACAAACTGCTAAAGTTGTTTGACCGTTAGCAAAACCGAAGCAATCTGTTATCATTTTGATGATTCTAAAAACTAACAGAAAACATCAATTGCTATATGCTTACCCCGTAATTGTTGTCTTCTAATTACTATCAAACACTCTCTTTCACAAACAAGTCACATGACCAGAAACGAACTTCATCTTTAAGTAGCGCCTTTCTGTTACTTGGATTGCTCATTTTGTATTTGCCTTTTTTTCACCTTCCACTGAATGATTTATTGGTTCATTCTTTCCATTTATAGATGTTGCTTTAATTACATGTAAGGCAATGAATACTTCCTTTTGTCTTTAGCTATCTATAATCGGGAGAAACCCATGACGATGGCTAGTTATGTTATACAAATAATCTGGCTGTAGGCCTACATGTATGCTGTTAATGTACCGGGCTTACATGTGAATTAGTAATTAAAATTCAGCTGTGTTTTTTTTTCAATCACTTTAACAAAAGCAAGTAGATACCCAATATTCTACGAATGAATGGTTAAGAAGTATAAAGATAACATATTTAGGACAATTTTAGAAAATGTCTTCGCACAAAATCAAGATGTATATAAGTCGTTGTTTATCTTTATCTTGAAGTAGCGCCTTTTTGTTGTTTGTATCACTCATTTTTCGTTAGCATTACACATAAAATTGATAAGCAAATCACCTTCCACTGAATGATTGTGTCATTCATTCATTTCATAAATATATGTTGCTATAATTATATGTAAGGCAATTGATACTTGCTTATGGGAAAGACAGGGTTTCGTCTGTTTTTAAGCTAACAATTGTATAATCTCATGAAAACCGATACGATGTCTAGTTATGGTATTTATATATATATATATATATATATAATCTGGTAGTAGATGTATATGGCCTACACAAAAAAGATGTTGTTTTTGCCCTTTAGATGGAATAACCTGGGTCGGTCGGTCGGTCGGATTTTTGTTTAGCCCTCAAAACAGCACCGTCGCCCCTAAGAATCTAAACCGGGAACGTCGCCCAAATCTCGCTGGTTTATAGCTGGTGCAGTGCATGGTACACGAGGCCCGGGTCTACTTGTTTACGCTAGCAAGATTTCAAAACTAGGGCCACAAAAGACGAGTTAGAATTTGGGAATAATCTGATGATTTTAAATCATTTATATCCCAATTTAAACGAACAAAGATATTCTTTTTAATTCAATTAACATTTCTTTTCTAAAAAAAACTGTTTTACTTTGGATCTTTGGGTCGGTCGCAAAGGGCAATACAACATCTTGATTTTATGCCTAATGTTAATGTAGCAGGCTTAAAGGTGTATTAATAATGTAGGTGCAGCTGGTATTTTGTACTCGGTATTCTACGGACGAATTGTTCCGCAGTATCAAGATAGCATATAGGACAATTTTAGATAATGCTTTTGCACAGAATCTATTACGAATAAAATTCGTTGTTATTATTTATTTTTGTTTGGCAACTAGTCTGCATTAATAACTTTGCAACAAACATTCTTGTTAATGTTGGTTGATGGTATGTTTTTACCTAACTGCTAAGAAAACATGTGTCTGCTTGTAAGTTAGCAACCGGCTTTTAAGAAAAGTTTGAGTTCTGGGAAGAGGTGAAATTTATAGTAATTTATAGATCTTCGACCTCTACTTTGTTTCATCTCTTCAATGTTGTCGGAATGATTGTCTTTAAAATTTAACGCGTAATAAAGGATTATATTTTGCATACTACTTAAAATATTGCAACTTGTGGTTTATTCTCCGATCGTGAGTGTTGTACTATGGAATGGTGAATGTAAGAGTGGGTAGGGAAGAGTGAAAGAGAGGAGAGGAGAATGGAGAGAGAGAGAGATAGACAGGGAGAGAGAGAGAGAAAGAAGGGGGAGTGTGAAAGGAGAGAGAGGATATTGAAAAAATACTGTTGCGTTTGCACGACACATGCTCCTACGACTATGCTTTACGGGGATTTCCTACACCTACCGAATTATTAATTTCAATCGGGGACCCAACATTATAATAAGCTTATTAACTAATACCCTAAGAGAAAATGCAATGGTAGCCCTTACCCCCAACCTTATGTTTTTAATGAAACATACGCCGGAGCAAGTGTCGCCGGATCATTGTCTTCGGGGCAAAGTTCGGAACATACATCCAATGTGCAAGTGTCAACTTATCTATATATACTTTCAAGAAGTTGTTAAGAAGTGTGATGTACAAGATGTTTGATATTAATTGTTATGGTTATGTATCCATTAGGATAAGAAGACGGAAAACATTATAATTCTAGAATGTTTGTTCTTACAATATTGCTATTGTATGATGATTTCTGTTATTTGTTGATTATTGTATGAAGAATGCATCAAATCAAAATTTCATTTAATTGGATTGTCTGAAGTCTGAAATGTATCTTGTGCAGATATCCTTGGGATAGATGGTTATACTTTGGAAGTGAATTGCCGGGACCCTGGTTTAAGGGGAGGAGGTGTTGGAGTCTATGTTCATTCTTCTTTGAAATATAAAATGTTAAAGTATGATATTGACTTTGCTGAATCACTATGGCTTGAGGTTCAGATCGGTGATCGTTCCGTTGTTGTAGGTGTCATTTATAGAAAACCAAACACTAATATTTTCCAGTTTCAAGAGAGTTTATTGTCTGTGTTAGAAAGGATTAAAGTTGATAAAAAGTTGTGTATTTTAATTGGTGATTTCAATATTGATTTGTATAATCCCAGCGTAAATGCTGAAATGTTAGTTACTTCCTTAGTGTGTTTGGGGATACATCAATTAATTAAGACCCTGACGAGGGTAACACCCATGTCAGGTTCCTTAATTGATCATATTTACACAAATATGGGTGCAGATCGTATATGTGCTGGTACAATTGTAACTGACGTTTCTGATCATTTCCCTATATTTGCTATTTTTGAAGATAGCTCAGTAAAATTACAACCACAAGGAGAAGTACGATATAGAAGTTATAAAAACTATGAGAAAGAACAGTTTTGGGATAGTCTACTCTTGGAATCCTGGGAAAATGTATATGAATGTACTGATGTTAATAAAGCATATGATATATTTGTACAATCATTCATAGGTATATGTGATCAATATGCTCCGATTGTTCATCGTCACTCTTCCAGGAGGAACTAGATGGAATTCGACTGCGCGCAGTCGAAAATGATGCCTCCGTTATAGAGCAATTTTACAAACCAAAACAGAAAAAAAAAATTGAATTCACGTTCAATGGTAATCCATTGACAGGTTCTCAGAATATTGTGATTACAAGCAATTTCTCATATACATATATGACCCTTTGATCTTTGACCTCATGACCATAAAATCTACTCAGTTCATTGGCTCTGCAAGATGTTCTGAGTTAAATAGTAATCCATCTGTCAGTTCTAATGAGAATGCGTTCACAAGCTATTTTTGCATACATAATGGGCCCATGACCTTTGACCTTATGAACCAAGAATCTACTCAGTTCATTGGCTCTGCAAGTAACAAACATGACCTAATTTTGGCATGAATCCATCAATCGGTTCTTGAGATAATGCGATCACAAGCTGTTTTTGCATTCATAATGTGCGCTGTGGCCTTTGACCTTTGACCTACGTGCTCCAAAATCTAATCAAATTGTCTTCCTATGGTGATACACACTATCATTAAGTTTGAAGTTTAAATCTCCAGTGGTTCTTGAGATATTATGATAACAATCTCAATGTATGGAATTTCATAAGTTGACCTCTGTGACCCTTGACCTTTGACCTACGTGCTCCAAAATCTAATCAGATCGTCTTCCTATGGTGATACACACTATCACTAAGTTTGAAGTTTAAATCTCCAGTGGTTCTTGAGATATCATGATAACAATCTCAATGTATGGAATTTCATAAGTTGACCTCTGTGACCCTTGACCTTTGACATACGTGCTCCAAAATCTAATCAGATTGTTTTCCTATAGGGATACACACTATCACTAAGTTTGAAGTTTAAATCTCCAGTGGTTCTTGAGATATCATGATAACAATCTCAATGTATGGAATTTCATAAGTTGACCTCTGTGACCCTTGACCTTTGACATACGTGCTCCAAAATCTAATCAGATCGTCCTCCTATGGTGATACATACTATCCTTAAGTTTGAAGTTTAAATCTCAAATGGTTCTTGAGATATCGTGCTAACAAACTCAATACAAGGAATTTCATAAGTTGACCTGTGACCTGTGACCTTTGACCTACGTACTCCAAAATCTAATCAGATCGTCTTCCTATGGTGATAAATACTATTCCCGAGTCTTAATTTTAAATCTTAAATGGTTCTTGAGATATTGTGATAACGGTCAAACGGGACGTACGGACGGACGGACGGACGTACGGACGGACAACCCGAAAACATGATGCCTCCGGCACCACCTTCGGTGGCGGAGGCATAAAAATGATAAACCATGGCTGACTAGAGCTATTAAGAAGTCAATTAAAAAGAAACATAAATTGTATGGTAAAGTATTAAAATCAAATTATAGTGAAGATAATTTGAAAAATATAGGACGTATAGAAATGTTTTAACTACAGTTTTGAGGAATGCGAAGAGGAAATATTATAGTGATTTTTTTGAAATTATAAAGGTGATACAGCGCAAACATGGAAGTCAACAAATAAGCTATTGAAGAGTTGAAACAGTAAAGTAAAAACGTCACATGTAGATAAGCTCTGTGTTGATGAAAATGGTAGTAAGAAAGTTGTAACTTCAGGGAAAGAAATATCAGAAGGCTTTAATTATTTTTGTGTGAACGTTGGGCCTAACCTTGCTAAATCTATTAAAGGTAATGTTGACGATGTTATTACATTCAAAGGTTATCTTAGTGATGGAATAATTGACTCTATGTTTTGGGAACCAGTTACTCATTATGAGGTACAGGACTATTTATTAACTTTAAATGTAAAGAAAGCTTGCGGCTTTGATGATATTCCAGCCCGAATACTGAAGGATGCTGCTGAAGTAATTGCAAAACCATTATCTTATATTTATAATCAGTCATTATTGAATGGTGTGTTCCCAGAGGCAATAAAAGTAGCCAAAGTTACACCAATTTTTAAAAAAGGGGATAAAAATGTCCCAGGCAATTATAGACCTATTTCAGTTTTGCCTCTTTTGGCCAAAATATTTGAGAAATTAGTAAACAAGAGGCTACTTGATTATTTTGAAAGAAATGATGTCTTGTATAAGCACCAGTATGGCTTTCGTAAACATTATAGCACTAAGTTGTCTTTAATTAATTTGGTTAATGATGTGCTTAAATCACTGGATAAGGGCAGTGTAACACTAGGTATATTCCTAGATTTCCAGAAAGCTTTTGATACAATTGATCACGCAATATTGGCTGGAAAATTTGAACATTATGGAATAAGGGGCCTGCCTCTCCAGTGGTTTAAAGATTATCTTTGTAATAGATTTCAGTTTGTGAACTATGATGGACATAGCTCATTGAAGCAAATAATAACATGTGGTGTTCCTCAGGGTTCTGTTTTTGTTGTACATAAACGATTTGCCAAACTCAACAAATTATTTTAATTTTAGACTTTTTGCCGATGATTCTAACTTGTTTCATACGTTTCCACCGAGACAGAATTCAATTGATATGGATAATATAGTTAATATGCATCTCGATAAGGTGACCATATGGTGTAAGGTGAATAAACTTACAGTCAATCTTTTAAAGACTAATTATTTGTTAATAAGAGGGAGTAGGCAATCAGTAGTAACTCAAGGGGTGCTAAGAATAGCAGAGACTGAAATAGCCCAGGTTGATGTTGCATCATTTGTAGGAATTTATATAAATCAACACTTGACGTGGAAACCTCATATCCAAAGGGTTAATAAGTTTATTAGGAAAAGGGTTTGTGTTTTATATAGATTAAGACAGTTTGTGCCAAGGCGTATTCTGTTGTTACTGTATAAGACGTTAATTCAACCGCATATGACCTACGGAATTGAGGTTTGGGGAAGTAATTATGAAATGAACATGAAGTGTTTATTATTAAGCCAAAAGATGGCACTAAGAGTTATAACGTTTAGTCCAATTAGGACTCATTCACAACCGATATTCCAGGAGCTAAAATTATTGAATGTGTATCAACTCCATAAATTATCTATTTGTGTTTTTATGTATCAATTATTGAATGATAAATTGCCACAGTCTCTAATTCAGTATTGCTGTTTCATAGAGCACAACTATGAGACTAGACAAAGAGAAAGTAAGAAGTTAAGTGTGCCTAAAGTAAGGACAACGCAAGGTAAATTTTCAATGTCATACAGAGGCACACGCTTTTGGAATGATCTACCCCTTTCTGTACGGGAGAAAGCATCAGTATCTTGCTTTCGTAGAACTCTTATATCACAAATGTTAATAGAATAGTTGTTTATATCTTAGAACCAAGGCTCTTGCCTTTTTGTAAATATTATGTTATATAATCCTTCATCTTTTATTTATTGTAAAATACCAAAGCTTTGTATATAAGCACAGAACATATTTACCCTAGATGTAGAATAATTTGTAGCTTAGGTATGAATTCAATAGTTATTCATATTTATTCATTACATTCTCATTTATTGCTGTGATACTTTTTGTGTTAGTGGTACTAGACACGATTAGCATTAAATGCTATTTTCTGGTCCCATTTATCCTTTCAATGTTAATTAATCATTCACATTTGATTGTTATATATTGATGTAATTTTTGTTTTGGATAATAAACTTCAAACTCAAACTCAAACTCAAACTCAAACTCAATCCGATGCAGCGATTCGACTTCGGGCTTTCAGTGAGTTAGCTTCGTTACCAGTGTCCCGTACATTTAAATGCATTGTAAAGATAAAAAGAGTCAACGAATCGAAGCAATTAAGATAATTTACACCACAGAAATTGGTTGCTAACATTTTACGAACAACGTCATGTCCCCTCCAGCGCATCCAACATTGCAGCACGCCTGGTCACTCGCTCAAAGTCATGTGACCACATTGCTCAAATCCCCCGTAATGGTCACTGCCCGACATATCCGTCAACAATTATCAAATCTAAGGGAGCCCTCGTCGCGGCTGTCGGCTTCTATTTTCTGTTCATCTCCAGCTTTAATGTTCACCTCGTTAAGACGCGCTACGATAACAGAGGGGGGTAAGAGGACACTTTTTTTTTTTTTTTGGTCACGAAATTTTTTGATTTGACATTTTGCTTCGTTGGGGGGAGGGTAAGGTCACCTTTTTAGGTCAGCCATTGGCAATTGGCCGGGGGGGGGCACGCCCCTGTTTTTCAGTATATTTTGGGCGAATTTAGGGCTGATTTTAACATATTTTTTGGGGTCGGGGGGGGGGGCACGTGCCCCCTGTGCCCCCCCCCCCCCTGGATCCGCCACTGTCTATTCAGTAGGTAATATCATCTCAGTAGTTATGTTTTGTATTAAGTAACAGTGTAAACGTGTTGCTGTTTTCCTTGCTCTCTCTTTGGTAGAAGTACTATATTCTACATAATAGCTGCTAGGACAACATCAGCGTGCCGCCTAGAAACATAGTATTATGCGCGTTCAAAAATTCCCCCATTATTATTGTCATATCGTCTGTTAGGAGCCCGGAGTGGGTCAATGCCATATTGGTTTCTAAGACCCATTAAAAGGAACTTTGATAAAACGAGATCCTGCTTTAAGCTATACTCATGACCTAGTGGATAAGTATCCTGACTGGGAACCATAAGGTACGGGTTCACGTCCCTGCTCAAGCACTTGGCAAGACATTAATCTACAATTGCTACAATAGACGTTATATATCAGAATGTGATATGCGTTATAAAATAGTAATAGTGGTAATTTTATTTTGTAAAGAATAAAGGGGGAATCCATTTACATACCAGGACAAGCATATAAATCACTGTCTCAATAATCAATATAATTATTCATGTTCATAATGCTCAGTTAATACATGCATATACATAAGTTTGAGGTGGGCGTTGTAACTATATGTTTCTCAAATTCTAAAAGCATGAGGAAGACAAAGCAATCAATGTTGATAAACATTTGTATACATTTTGTATCATGTTTGCAATAAGTACCATCATTCGCATTTAAATTACACACATAAGATTTAATGAGGTTTGAAAATGTTCAAATTGTTTTCGATTATGCATGAAAACAGCTCATATACTTGCCCACACGGGTTGATTCCTCCAATGTCTGTGACTATTCACACATTATCGCGAAGTTGTAACTTTCACTTATATTTTGCTTGTGAAAGGCAATTTATTTCTCCTGCTAAGTCAAGGACATATTTTGTAGCGAGATTCAAATTCCTTGTAAATACAAGATCTTATTGTAAACGTGGAGACAAGTGGGTAGATGAAGGCGTGATGGCTCAGTAGTAAAGCAAAGATCTTGTAACCGGGAAATCTTGGGTTCGAAACCAAGTTGATGCGCTAGTACCCTTTTGCAAGGCAATAATCCTCATTTTCAAGTCTCTAGGAGAGGACGTTCAGCCATCGGTTCCCCGGTTGCTCACCTACAAGCATACACATGCTCTCTTAGCAGTCAGGTGAAACAAACAAATGAAAAAAGTTATCATGCTTCAAATAAGAGCCTGTAAGTTTCGCAGCATCTTCTAAAATGCCTTGCTTTTGCCAATTTCTATCGCAGTGATTCTCACGGCGGTCAACGCAACATGGGTTACACAGGATTAAGATGCTTTAAAGCCTATCTGGACTAGTTTGGCCAAGTTGTATTATACCTCGCTGCATGGTCACTGGCAGGTGGTTATCTCATCAAATCAACCCTCAATTTACATTAGAGAAAGGGGACAATGGGGATCAAACGGGTACCGCTAAGGCATTGTTGGCTATATAGAGGGCGCAAGTAGATACAAGTAGTGCAGTCCCGCTTAATTTGTTTTTAAGAATATAATTTCTAACACCTTTACCTTAATATGATTCTTTTTTATTTTATTAGTTCTTTAATTTCACTGCGATTGGTCACCCCTTTTTTAGGAACAGTTTGCGATTTATTTACAGATTTGTAATCCTTGGTTGTTTTTTTGTGTGAGGAAAGCAATTTTTCATTCAGATGTAACTGAGAACAGAGATATCTCCTCTCAGAGTACCACATGAAGTATTCAATATTATATTGAAAAATTAACACAGGCTACATGAAGCTCTTGACCTTGTATAAACAGAAACTCTCTTCCACCCGATAGATATAAAAATTATATAGAAAACAGAAACGATATGCCCTATTACCTATACTCAAAAAGATCAATGTCAATTTCGAAATTCCGTGATCTTTTTAAGACTTTTTTCATTAAAAACATAAATCTGTACTTCCGCAAATAAAAAAACCATTCAAATGAACACATTCCATCGTGAACGAGTAGGAATCCCACTACTGTATTACCAGCTCAGCCACTGGAAATGACATGACAAAGGATTTAATCTCCAGGGCATTAGCGTAACAATCCATTAGAAAAGGTTAAGAAATCAGCATGGTTACATGAAATATCATGCCATGATGCATGCATTAGGAGGAGCCGTCTCTCTACCGTGACAAGTAAAGCCCCATTTAATAGTGAAGATCATTGCGTGGACAATCCTAGTTAAAAGCCTCAAAATAGGCCATCATGGAAAATACAGGCAATGTTTGATTTAATGGTTTTTTTTGTAGGCATTATGTCATGAATGCTTGAATGTAAAGCGAAAGAGACTTGATACACAAATTGGCGAGGATTCGTTGGTTACTTTATTCATTCCAACCCAATATGGACTTTGCCTAATACTGGGACTGTATATTCTGCCACAAAGTCTAAAACCATGTGCATTAGCGAAATAACATATTCAGGAAATTACTAACAAAATTAAGAATAGGTATTATTTTCCCTGATATTACTTCTTTTATGTCCTCGTTTAGATTGGTGTCTTGCCAGCACACGTTGGTACGTGGCTGGGATTCGAACCCTCAACCCTTGAATTGAGAGTAAAGATAATTAACCACTATGCTACACCTCGCCTTTAAAGGTAAAGACCAGTATTGGAAACGCCCCAATTTCAAAAAATGAAATGGAAGCTCTTTATTACCAATCATGTGAAAGAATATGTTTTTACTTATACATGATGATAACAATTTTGCCGGGAAACCGCCTACTAATTGATATATTTTGTAAATAAGTTTATCTATTGGACTTTGAGAGATAAACGCACGTAGTGTCGCGCACGTGTGCGTAGTCCCACATACATCTTTCTGTGTACAGTACTTGTAACTTTACGAAGACTGGGCCAAATTTCTTATCATGTTGATGATTCCATAATCTTGCAGTACACACCAGTACTTATATGCTAGATCATCAACCTTTTCTGATCGATTCCACAACGTTTCTTCACTGGTCTTTATCTTTAAGAAGCCATTTTATAATTAGTCAGTTTGAAACATTACTTATTAGTCTTAAAAGGGAAATCCAACCAAAAAAGACAACTATAAAAAAAAAAGCAGAGAAAAGCAGAAAAGCGAACTGATGAAAGTTCCAATTAAATCTGAGTAAATACAAAAAAGCAGTAATGTCAATGTGATATAAAATTACTACAATTTTTTTTTCTTCAAAAATATTCATGGCTTAGGAGGGTCGATACGTTAGGAGGACCTACCATTATATATTATCTTTAATATATTTTGAGTAGTGCCCCAAAGGTGAAGGAACTTACAAGAAAAACAGAAATTAGTGATATTTGTGTACACGGCAAATGAGAGAGTTATACACGTCCTACGTCACAATCCACTGACCAAACTACCAATTTGAGATTCACATAGACTTAGTGATTTCATATTTCAAACATTCATAACTTCCTAACTATTCGATTCCTTGTACCTCTCACCTTTTTCTATCCCGGCCCCTAAATATTACATTATGCTCTGATTGATGGACGCTGCTGTTTGTACAAAACATCGCACGCTATTCAAAACGATATTATCATTAACCGCATGATTACTCATGTCACCGATCTTTTTGAAAAGATATTATTTGGTTGATTCAATGCGAGTGCACACTATGCTCAATGTGTATTCACCCTTGAGGCAAGTCTCATTTAAATGCTAACTTTATTGGAGGAGCTCGCGCCTATGAATGTTTCTTTGAAACAGATATATGGCGCGATACAAATGCTGTGAATCACCATCATTAAGTCTCAAATTATGGTGAGTTGGATATATATTATTAAGGATTCCCTAACAAGAAAAGACCCTCGTGAGTCATACATTTTGGAAATGGAAGGATTAGCCATTTTGTGTTTGAACAAATGGGAAAGTTGTCCGGCACTTCGTCACAGTGAACCTGCCGAAAAAGCCCACATCATGATGTGTCTCTACGTTTTGGAATTACAAATTTAAGAAAATCCTAACATTTCTGCCAACTTTCACTGATCTGATTATGTGGTTATTTCTGTTTCCTTTTAGAGTAGTTTACTATTAAGATTGGATTTCCGTTTAACAGTAAACACTTTAATGATCGTTAGCATGGCCAGCCTCTAACCCCACCTTTAAAACACTGAATAGCCCCTGATGATAGTGTCAAAAGCAATTTGTTGAATTTAATTCAATGGAGAAGGTGTATTGATACCAATTAAAATTCACAGCTAAAAAGCTGACTCATCTTGAATTTATAGATAAAATTGTAACACATAAATACGTGTAAAAGGCACACTGTAAAATAGGCACAAATATGAAATCAATGAAAATTCAGTAATTAAATTGAGGTGATGAAATAAATAAAAGGAAAACTACAAAGGGAAGGAAGACAAATCAAAGGAGGAGAAGAAAAAAGAAATAGGGGAGGAAGAAAAAAAAATTAAGAAGGAAATATGATTAAAAGTAAACTAACTGTTTACAATTGATCTTTATAAAAACCAGCAATACATTTTAGTATACATTTAGAAATTAGCAATAAAACCTTTTCCTAAACAATGTTAAATTATATAGATACATTTTTTTAAAGACAATTGCCTTGTCATTAAAACATAACAAGATTTATATTTACATAAAAAGTCAAGTTTTAACAAAATGTCACCCTTTGTAGCGGACTATTCTTTAAAAAAGCCAATCAAAAACAACAAAAAAAGTCCATGGTTTTCCCATCCGGACTTCGCAATCTGTCGATTTGTGGGTGTCTTACACAATAAACATGCATCACGTTCGTCAGAGCTGGGCCATACATATGGGGAAACCCAAGTAGCAATGATGCTTGCTGTCGATTATTAGCAGCCTTTAGAGAAAGCTACGCCTGTGTGTTATAAGCCCTAAATTGTAATTAATTTCACCGTCAGTAGTCTTTTCCAAGAAAAGGAAGGAGCAATAAATGTCAATCACGGCAATATAATTCGTATTCTTTAAAAAAAGGGCAATGTTGGAACCATTTTCTTTACAACAATGAAACAATTTACATTATTTTAATAAATGTGCATTACCTGCACAAACTTGCATTGCCTACAAACATTTGCACTACTTGTCCATGATAAGATTGTTACAGAAGTTTACCTGATGAATTGGATTTGATTTAATTTGATTTCATGTTTATTTATGTCCATATCGATCATCATCATAGGTTTGTTAAAGGTAAAGACCAGTATTGGCAACGCCCCAATTTCAAAAAATGAAATGGAAGCTCTCATTACCAATCATGTGAAAGAATATGTTTTGACTAATACATGATGATAAAAAATTTGCCGGGAAACCACCTACTAATTCATATATTTGGTAAATTTATTTCTCTCATGGTCTGGTGAGAGAGATAGGGTAGTCCCATATACATTTTTCTGTGTATAGTGCTTGTAACTTTACGAAGAATGAGCCAAATTTCTTATCATTTTGATGATTCCAGAACCTTGCAGATGCTAGATGCTAGATGATCGACCTTTTCTGATCGATTCCACAACGTTTCTTTCACAATGCAATCGCATGACCATTACTGGTCTTTACCTTTAAGGCACATGACATTAGACAGGATGATCCCCAACTCCCCCAAAAAGCACATGTGGTATGCAAAACTGAAGATCTTGAGCATCGTTTCACTTGGAACAAGTCATAAGACCAAATGAGAAGTAGACCAAATGATTATGGGACCATATAGATTGTAGACGAGCCTGGTGTAGACCATATGAGAATAGATTAATCGGGTAGTAGACGAACTGGTTGTAGACCAAATGGCAACTCAACGCGAAAGCTTGGTGGCTTGGGTATTGAAACAGCAAAGCCCGCAGGTTTCCCTCCCCGACCAATTTAGCTCAAACTGGCTATTAATATTGATACTTGTTGTAAATACATGTATAAAGATAAATGAAACTAATAAGAACTGGAAACTTAACTCTTAACAAAGCACAGAACATCATGAATATTGTCGGAATCGTTAACGCGATAGATATAGGAAACTACAGTCGGCACTGAAATATGCTTCCCAATTGCCGTCAGCTCAAATGGTGAGACCGAATTTGTACACTCTTTTCATGATCTCGTTCAGTTGTGAGGCGGAAAACCGCAGCCTTTAAACAAACAAAAAACGCAAGTGTATGCTTCAGATTGTCTGTTTTTGATAACACAGAGCTACGATGTGCGTAGTTGCTATTCATTTGCACGTTATTAATAACACTACCACAACCGGGGCATGTGTCACGAAATCGTCATAAGAACACGTTCGAACACTGCACTTACGGATGCAAAGAGGATGTAAAACGTAAACAAATTGCCATCCGTTGGAAAACGCTATGCATCCGTTGTGTACTCATTGCATACGTGTTTCATACGCTCTATCCGTCGAGCATCCGTCCACTGTGATTTCATCCGCGCAAAAAGTTTTAAGCTGCACAAAACTTTTAGAATGGATGAACTTCCGCCGTGTACGATGTAAATCCGCGACAAATACAAGCGACAAACATTCTATGTCCGTTATCATCCGTTAAACGTCCGCTGTATCCTCTCTGCATCCTCTGGGTATCCTCGCAACTCACATCCGCTGCAGCTGAAAACGGAAAGAGGGAGGAAAGATAAGGTTCATGGACGTATATACATCGTTAGTAGCACGGAAATAAAAAGGATGTAAGCGTATGCATCTCGTATATAAAGTATTCAAAGCTGTCGTCCACTTCCACCCGCTTTCATCCGCTAGGCTTCCAATGAACATCCGTTTAACATCCCCGCTACACACTACCCACGTCCGTTATTTTCCGTTCTGTTTTCGCAAATTTTCGCAAATTTTGTCCATTTCTGGAGCGGATGAAAACGGATGGAGCCATCCCTGAAATTTTGCTCGTCCGCTGTGTCCTTTATGCATACGTTTTGTGTCCGTCGGCCAGTGGGACCGGGCCATAAATGTGTAATACAATGGTTTCAATGGAATCTCATTGACCCTGTGCTTATGGCGGTTTAATGAAACAAGGTTCGGTATTATAATTGCAATGACGACCTTCGTCATTGCCTTGTTTTCGTTCACATTCTGCCCCATTAATATTCTTGTTTTCCTCCTGGTTTTCCTTATCGTCCGGAAATCACATTCGTTTTGCACGTAGAGCTTGTTATTCATAGTTAGGTGCTTTGCCCATGTCCTTTTCCTTTCAGATTTCGTAGGCATCATCTCTAACATCTCATTCAGGTCACTACGTTCTTCGATTTTCGGAATCACTCATGCATAACCGTCCAGGCGCCAATTTGTCCGTTTCTGGTCCATTTTAAGGCCTTTCTATCTTCCTTCCTATCTCCACTATCGTAGATCCTACAAACTTCTAACAAATTTCTCTAGATAGGCTTTAAGAGATGTTCTTTAATCGGCGACGAAAAATGCCATCTTCGTACTCAAAATTCCAATCTGAAGCCGACTCCGTCAACAATCTCTCAAATTCTTGAAAAATGGACCCCTAAATAATATAAAACTGCCATAACTTTCTCATAAAAGAAAGTGGCTTACTTTATCAACCAAAATGTAAGACAACGCAAGGGCAATTTTGTATTTCGTTTGTAGGAACAAAGCTGTGGAATGATCTGCCAGATGAAATTAGATTAAAAACATCAAGGTTATCTTTTCGGAGACATCTTTCCACCTACCTTCTATGTAAATGACATGGGCTCAATCCCACCCCCTTCGTTTTTTCCTTTTATATTACTTGTCGTCCTTTTATATATGTATACACTTATAGCGGCCTTAAGCTATTACAGTATTTGTGCATGTACGTACATGTGTATGATTATTTTTATTAATACATCCTTTTCATTTTTATGAACACATTGATGATTTTATTTCTTCGAAGATTTGTTTTCTTTCATTATAATGCTTTACGCTTAAGCTTTTTTATTTTTATTTTTTCATTTTAGTAAAGAAAAAAAGTTACATAATATTGTATTATTTTGCTGTATATATGTAAATACAAAACAAACAAGTTTTACATTCATATGTAAAAACAAATTAACAGAAAAAAAACTTGCCAAAGAATGGAACTAGGCTCGACTAGCACTTGTGCTAACTTCTAGTTCCAATTAACAACTTCACCTAAACATAGTAATATGCATATTTAAGTATATATCTTTTGTACATTTAATAGTATGCAGATGTATGTCTAAAAAATATCGTTTTAAAACCATTACTGTTCAATCGACATTACTCTTATGTTATGTAAACATGTATCAGTATTATTATTTTTTTTTTTTTTTGCATTGTATGATTGTTCATATGTACTGTCATTATTGTGATGTGTTGTTGTTAATAAATTCAATTCAATTCAATTCAATATGAATTCCGTTTTGTATTTAAATCTTACAGTATCTTTATCTCATAATTGCACGTAGCCATGCCAAATTTCACGCTCCAATGGCTTTGCGAAACATAAATAGCGCCCTCTAAAGTTCTGAGAATTGGCTTTCTTTCTGTAGCCGTATCTCCATTATGGCTTGGCAGACCCGTACCCTTTTGGGGATTTAGATACTTGAAGTTATGCCCTTTCCAGCCATATACAAAATTATATACCCTAACACTGACCGACTTTCTGAAAAATGCCCTCCAAATTCGCCATTTTCAAGAAAATTCAAAAATAACTTCAACTTGCTCTAAAATGGCGATCTTTATACCTACATCAATGAAACTTGGCAGATATATGTATCTATATACGTGACAACTGTTGCTAAGTTTAGTAAAAGTCGAATATGTTATCGCCAAAAATGATGAATTTACTATGCATTACGTAATAGCGCGTTTAATGCGTGCAATACATTGCGCGCAGATAACAATGGTGTCAAACTGACCGCCATGAAGTGCCCTTTCGAATGATACTAAGTATAGTATATGTTCACACAGAAAATTGTGAGTAAATCGCATTTGAACAAAGGTCACTACACGAATTCCGCCGAGTTTCCGCCCGAATCTAACACGTATCGGCTGAGACGTCATTTTTTCAGACTGTTTTTCGCCCCTTAAACGTCCTTTTTTTTTCCTTGAAAATTTGCAGTGACATGCCGAGTTCCAATACGCAGGGCACCTCTTGGCCGGATTTTTGAAATTGGTCAAGGGGGCCATTTAAGACGCCATTTTGTCCTATAAATCTATTTTACATCACGTATTTCGATAGAATTATCATAGAAAAAAGGGAGTGGTTTACAATAACAACCATGAAATTTTCTTTCTAATGATACCAAATACGGCCCATAAAAAAACATAAAGAGAGATTTTTTTTTTTTTAACTCCGGTCATAATACAGATCCTGTACGTTTTCCGCCCATGCATTACACGCATTGTCTATGGGGCATATCGGGTTCACGCTTTTGGCCCCAAAAACGATCTTGATTGCAATGACGAACATGCACCAAATCCCATTGGTTTTTGCACGCAGTGCTTGCGAGCCCTTTCTAGGTTCTTTCCCCTATCCCAATTTCTTTCAAACTTCGTAGGCAGAGTCACTACCATCCCATCAAGGTCACTGCTAAGGCCTTTCTTTCGCCCTACCTATCTCCAATATCACAGAAGCTACAGACTTCGTACAAATTGCTCTGGATAGTCCGAGAGCAGCTCTTTCGTTTGACACGTAGAAACATGGCGTCATTGCACGCACATCGTTGTGACACGATTGCATTTCTAGTTCAAATACTGAATTTATTTCTATGTAGACTATTTATACCCGTATAAAACTCAGTTGTTTAACAGTTATAACATTTATGAAAGTCAAAATTAAGTTTCTTTTTCCTTATGTAAACTTTTCATGACTATTATGGTAAATCATTCCACTTTTCTATATTGTTTTTCTAAGCCGCCGCTAAATATTTCCTAAACAAATTGGACCATTACAACAATAAAATTGCTTCTTACCCCCTAACCGGGCCCTATCACTTCCCTCCAGGTATATCTCCCCGCATTTTAAATCGAGTGAGGCTCCAGAAAATATTTGTCTTACGAATGGTAATAACATTTATTGCTAATATATGTTAGTGTGATGAAGGCCCAAAATGATAACTTCCGCCAACGAGCAACCCAAATCCTGCTGTATCTCAAATCCGTTAGATCTAGATTCAGACCTAGAACTACTTTCACCTCCCATGTTGATGTTATTGGTAGGTCGAGACCCGGTGTTAGATATTACAGGCCCTAAATTGAAATCGAAAGTAAATTTGGGTCTAGCATTACAATCACCGTCACCATTCTCTCTAGTATTGATATAAGGCCATCAGGGGCGGCGATTTCTTTTCATGACCGGGGGGGACGAAATGCGAGGAACGAGGGAGGAGTGACGTAATGAGCCAAAACGTTTTTTTGGGGGGAGGGGAGAAAAAAATCCGCATCATCGCTCTTACATGTTACATGCAGGCCCCGCGGAACCGTTTTTCAAAGTTGGAGGGGGGGGGGGATAAAGTATTTGCGATCAGATAGAGCAAAGCAATTAAGTTGGGTGTAACTTTGGCGTGGGTTCCAGGGGCAAAGCCCCGGCGGGGGTCAAGGGGCGGAGCCCCATGAAGCTCAGAGTTTTTAGGCATTTAATAAGGGTCAGATGAGCATATTTTGATACCTTATTTGTGACACTTGCATGCAGGTTACTAATCGTACTGGGGTCCAGGGGGCGAAGCCCCCAGAAGCTCAGCGGTTTTAGGCATTTAATTACGATCAGATGAGCATCCAGGGGCCGCCTTATAGGGCCCTTGGTGGGTTTTAGGGGGCGGAGCCCCCGTAAGCTCAGGGTTTTAGGCTTTTGAATATGGTCAGATGACTATCCAGAGGCCCGCTTAGGGCCCTGGTGGGGTCCAGGGGGCGGAGCCCCCGGAAGCTCAGGTGTTTTAGGAATTTAATTATGGTCAGCTGAGTAACCAGGGACAAGCCTTGGGGCCCTTAGTGAGGTACAGGGGGCAGAGCCCCCGGAAGCTTGGGGAAAATCATGCCATTTCAGTAACATTTGTAAATAAGTAACTGGTATCGAATTAGAAATAAACCACGATTGAATTTTATCGGGGGGGGGGGACTGCCCAAAGCACGAATGAGTGAGCATAGTGAACGAGAGGGGTCAAGGTTAATTATATTCCTTAGCAAAACTATAGTATTAAAACAAACAAAATACCTGTTTCACACTTCACTTTTCTACAATATTAATTGTACATTTTGAAGGATATTATGCGAGGGACCATAGGTCCCGAGCCAGAAGATTTTTGCATTTTTATTTGTCTAAACGCTGCACTCTTGGGCCCTCCAAAGCCTAATAGTGTGTTGCAGTCTTTAGTCAGTATTTGCTGTACATTATTTTTGTGTACTTTTTCAAATTTTCCGGGGGGGACGATCCCCCCCTACAAAAATCGAGGGGGGGGACGTGTCCCCCCCGTCCCCCCCGGGATCGCCGCCCCTGAAGGCCATCAACTATATTGCAGGATCCGACCCCCGTCGACAATCCCTCCCCTTCCCTAGGCCTAGGCCTAATTGCACCACCCTAGGCAAAGGAGCCCCAGGCCTAAAAATCCCACTGACGCAACGTTAATAAGTCTAGATCTAGCTCTATCATTACCGTTTCCCGACTCACCGGATACTGTCTTGTTGAGGAACTGGTTCTTGGGCTTGGACTTGGCCTTGATCATGTTGGTACGCAAGATCCGAGCCCGCTGCCTGAGGTTGTGATGTTTCTCGACCTGTGAAACTAGTAGTAGTAGCTGGTATAGATCTAGGTCTAGGCCAATCTCGCCCATTGGGGCGCACATTTCGTCCCGACTCCTTCGCCTTAACAGGTGTACCCGTCCTCCTCTACTTAGTCTTAGTCCTACTGGTCTGAGTCTTAGCTGTCGGCATGCCGGTCGCTGATTCAAATTCACAGCGCTGAAATAGACTAGGACCACCGTACAAACGAAGTCACGAGGAGTAAATAACAAATTTGACGATAGCGAATCTAGATTTTTGATTGTCCAAAGAAAGTCCTGCCTTAACCAAACGCTACGAGAGAAGGACATGATTAGCACGTACACAAGCTCCCGCACTCGCGTATCGTGCGTTCCGTGTGCAAAAAAGAGCGCTTTCGGAAACGCGCCACAAAAGCGCGCCTTGTCCAGAGGCGCCAAATTCTTGAAAAAAATTGTAAATAAGCTTATTGTTGCGTCACAATGGCTAGCAACAACCAAAACAAAGATCGATTGGCCTACCAGCCGTTTATAAATATTTTTGAAAGCGTATTTAAAATGTCTTCTTATTATTAAGTAATTGGCGTCACCTGTGCTGTGCTTTGGATGCGAAAAGCGAACTAATTCAGTGTACATATTTTTTGTTTGGTTACAGTTAAAACGGCGCGAATTTTGGATCCTGGATCCGCAACAAGGTCCACCCCCCCCCCCCCCCCCCATCCCACCCCCCTCTTCCTTGGCAAAATGCTAGATCCGCTCCTAAAAGGCGGTCGTGGTAGTAGAAGTAACAGTGGTAGACTGCAATAGCAGTTTTAGTAACAATATAGTACAGTATTATTATTAGTAGTAATATTAATAGTAGTAGTATTAGTAGTATTAGTAGAAGTAGTAGTAGTAGTAGGAGCAGTATAGTAGTAGTGGTAGTAAAGAGTAAAGTAGTAGTAGTAGTAGTATAGTAGTAGTGGTAGTAGAGTAGTTTTAACAAATTGGGGGGAGGGGGTCCAAAAAAAATCGCAACGGCTCAGCCAGCCGCTGAATAAGCGGAGGGAGGGGGGGGGGGGGGTAAGAGGACTTTTGTTCAAAAATACACACATACAAACAACTAAGGGGGTGTTAACCCCAATCCCCCCATGCGTACGCGCCTGCCTACAGGTATGATTATTATTGCATTTAGAAAATCGGTGATCTTTCCCCT